>BSBK01002916.1:0-235000 GCA_027943335.1 Chamaecyparis obtusa | reverse complement strand
TGAAGTTGATCTTGAAGCTGAATTGATTTGTGCACTGGAAGAAATCAGTCGACTAAAGAAGTTGGTGTCAGGTAATGAATCTTCCAAAGAATCTGAAGATAAAACTAAACTTATAATAGGGCTAAAAATTGAACTTGAAGAAACTAAAAGAAAGTTAGATGTTGTAAATTCTGAACTTATTTTTAAATCTGAAAGCTGCTCAAAGTTGGAAGAAGAAGTAGTTGGTTTACAAAGTGAGATTAAAAAATTGACTTTACTTTCTAATAAACAAGTCAGCTTTGTAAAAAGTTCAGAAATGTTGAATGATATGCCAAAACAACAACGTAGTTGTGATATCAAAACAGGTGTGGGTTATGATAAAGCTGAAAGTTCTAATCATGCAAAGGATAAAACAAACACAAACTATTTTCCAAGAAGAAGTTATTATTCATTTTATGGTTATTGCTACTGTTGTAATTATTTTGGTCATAAAGCAATCAACTGCAGAAGAATGAATAATAGAAGAATCAGCTCTAGTTATACTAATTCTTTTGGTGTTTTGAGAAGATTTAATTTGATTTGTTTCAAGTGTCAGAATTCAGGTCACAGTACAAGAAATTGCAAATTGAATGATGTAGATAACAAGATGTTTAAAGCGAATGAGACAAAAGTGTGGAAAAGAAAAGAGTTAACATCTTTAGTTGTTACAGCTTTGCATGCTACAAGAGAAAATTTGTGGATTATCGATAGTGGATGTTCTAATCATATGACAGGAGATAAAAGCAAGTTTCTAACCTTTTCTGATTGGAATGGTGGTCCTGTGAAGTTTGGTGATAAATCTACTGTACCTATTCGAGGTAAAGGTTCTTTAAAGGTTAATGACTCCATGGAAATAGACAATGTCTGGTATGTTGATGGTTTAAAGTATAACTTACTAAGTGTCAGCCAATTATGTGATCTTGGTTATTCAATAAACTTTGATAATCAACGTTGTGAAATCAAACAGGTTAACTCAAATGAAATAATTGCTGAAGGAAAGAGAACTGAAAGTAATGTATATGATTTAAGAGAAGTAAAAGGCACAAGTTGTTTATTGAATCAGTTTGATGAAAGTTGGTTATGGCACAGAAGGCTTGGACATGTTAATTTTGACAATCTTGTAAAAATCAGTTCTTTAAATTCAGTAAGACATATGCCTAGAATTATTAAACCAAACAACATTGTTTGTAAAGAATGTCAACAAGGGAAACAAACAAAAGTAAGTTTTAAGTCTAAAGAGTATTCTAGTTTGCAACCACTTGAGTTAGTACATACTGATTTATGTGGACCTACCAGAACTAAAGGCTTAAAGAGTGAAAGATATTTTATGTTGTTTGTTGATGACTATTCTAGAATGACTTGGGTAACATTTTTGAAGGAAAAATCTGAGGCATTTGAAAGGTTTAAAATATTCAGGGCTATGGTTGAAAAGGAGAATGATTATGAAATAAAGTGTCTTAGGTCAGATAGAGGTGGAGAGTTTTTATCTAATGAATTTGTTGCTTATTGTGAAGAAAAAGGTATTAAAAGGCAATATTCTGCAGCTAGGACACCTCAACAGAATGGAGTCGTTGAACGGAAAAATAGGACAATAAAAGAGATGGCCAGAACAATGCTTAATGAAGCTAATATTTGTGACAAATTTTGGGTAGAAGTAGTTCATACAACAGTTTATATTCTAAACAGGGTTCAGCTTCGTCCAAACAGCAAGAAGACACCTTATGATTTGATGTATGGTAAGCCAGCTTCAGTCAAGTATTTTAAAATCTTTGGTAGTAGATGTTTTATAAAAAGAGATGAGGAAGGTTTGAGTAGTTTTGAATCAAAATGTGATGAAGGATTGTTTCTTGGCTATTCAACACACAGTAAAGCATACAAATGTTACAATAATAGATTAAAGAAGGTTGTTGAATGTGTTCATGTTAAAATTGATGAACAAATTTACAAAGGTTCTTCTGATGAATCTATTGATTCAGTGACTAATGAAAATATCACAACTCAAACTAACTCTAATCAAGATGCCTCTCAAATGAAAGTTCCTAATGATGATTCTGAAGCTTATTTTGACAATACAAGTGAAATTACTTTTGAACATACATCTAATAAATCTCCATCTAAATTTGTCAAGAAAAATCATCCAGAGCAACAAATAATTGGTGATAAAAATGATGGAATACAAACAAGGAAAAAGACAGTTAAAAACTATGATAAAGATTATGAGTACTATGATGAAGCCTATTTATCTCTCATTTCAGAAATGGAACCTAAAAATTATAAAGAACCAAGTACTGATGAGTGTTAGATTCAAGCAATGAAGGAAGAATTAACTCAAATTGAGAAAAATAATACATGGGAATTAGTTCCTCGTCCATCAGATAAAAATGTAATTGGAGCTAAATGGGTTTTTAGGAATAAACTCAATGAAGATGGAAAAATTGTTCAAAATAAAGCTCGGTTAGTTTGTAAGGGTTATGCACAAATTGAAGGGATAGACTTTGATGAGACATTTTCTCCAGTAGCCCGGTTAGAGGCTATACGTATGTTTTTAGCATTCGCTGCTTATAAAAATTTTAAAGTCTGGCAAATGGATGTTAAATCAGCCTTTCTGAATGGTTTTTTAGAAGAGGAAGTTTATATGGAACAACCTGAAGGTTTTGCTTGTCCTGGTAAAGAGAGCTATGTTTGCAAACTCAAGAAGGCTTTGTATGGTTTAAAACAGGCACCTCGAGCTTGGTATTCCAGGTTAGATCAACATCTTATACAGCATGGTTTTCACAGAGGTAATGTAGGTAGTAATCTCTATTTCAAGTCTATTGAAGATCAACTTTTTGTTGTGGTTGTTTATGTTGATGATATCATTTTTGGTGGAAGTGATAAAGCTTGCAAAGATTTTGCCACACAAATGAAATCAGCATTTGAAATGTCTATGATAGGGGAGTTGTCATATTTTCTTGGTTTTCAAGTTATACAATTAGAAAATGGAATTTTCTTGTCACAAACCAAATATGCAAAAGAGATGCTTGTTAAGTTTCAAATGGAAAACTGTAATCCTGTCAGCACACCAATGGTTACAGGTTGTAAATTAACTCTGAATGATGATTCTCCTAATACTGATCAGACTCAATATCGGTCTATGATTGGTGGTTTATTGTATCTTACGGCAGCTAGACCTGATATAATGCAAGCTGTTTGTATGGTTGCCCGGTTTCAAGCCTCTCCTAAGGTTTCTCATCTTAATGCTGTCAAACGGATTTTCAAGTATTTAAAGGGAACTCTTGATTATGGTTTATGGTATCCTCATCATGGCACATTTACACTTACTGCTTATACTGATGCTGATTATGCTGGTTGTTTGGATGATAGGCGCAGTACCAGTGGGGGAGCATTTCTTTTGGGTAACAGGTTGGTCTCATGGTTGAGTAAGAAGCAGGATTCAGTTACCTTGTCCACTGCTGAGGCTGAGTACGTTGCTGTTGTTGCTTGTTGTACTCAAGTATTGTGGATGAAACAAACTCTTGTGGATTTGAACGTGCACTTTGATGGCCCTATTCCTATTTATTGTGATAATACTAGTGCAATTAATATTTCCAAAAATCCAGTTTTGCATTCTCGCACTAAACATATTTCTATTAAATATCATTATTTAAAGGAACGGGTTGCTGATCATGTTGTTTGTCTTGAATATGTACATTCAAAGGATCAATTGGCTGATATATTTACTAAGCCTCTTCCTACAGCTACATTTGAAGCTCTTCGTCATAGGCTTGGTATTGTGGCTTTGCCACATTAAGTTTTTTTTTCAGGCATTGTGATTCGGGGGAGTTTTACTCTTGCTTGTTCTTTTCTACCCCGACCCCTTGTCATTGATGTCAAAGGGGGAGAACATAATACTATTTTCTTGTTCAGGTTATTCAGGGTGGATTATTCAGGATGGTTTATGGAGGAGCTATTCTTGTTCAGGTTATTCAGGGTGGATTATTCAGGATGGTTTATGGAGGACCTTATATTCTTGCATTATGATGGTTTATTTGTCATCAATGACAGGGGGAGATTGTTGAATGTCATTGATGTTTAATCTGCTTGCAATCATAATGCAACCTGGTGTATGGAATACTGGATGCAAAGAAACCGTTTTACGGTCACAGAAGGGGTCGGTTCAGAGATGGATGTTATAACGGTTTTGAAATCGTATTGAATAGGATATGAACATGTAGTTGTTAACAGTTAAACCAAACCGCAACTAGTTTGCAGTTAATAGATAACTGGTGGTGTGATGGTATCGTCACAATGCAACAGTGTTTGAACATGAATGGAACGCCTTTTCTAAATGAAGAATTACGAGCACAGGTGGCAAACGCTGCATAGTTTAGTTGGCTTAGTTTCTAACGACTGCGGTTGAAGAAACAGTTGTAACAAGCAGTTGTAATCGGTTCATCAGTGGGTGTTTAGTTTTACAGTGGTTGGATACCAAACCAACCGCAGCTACTCCAGATCTTCTGCTTTGAAAGACTATATATATGATTGAGTTTCGATGGGTAAGGCAGTTGTTTTATGAACGATATATTTGCAGGGACATACTGTGTTGAGTATTTAAGATACAGAAGAAAAAGTGACGATAATAACAAGAAGAATTAGAGGATTGAAATTAAGAGAATTTGAAGACAAGTGACCTGCCGCAATTTTCCATGCTCAGAGGAAAAGGTAATTGAATGTGTATATCAGAACTAATGATTATTCTATCAAGTATGTTTCAGAATTCTTTGATGACACAAAATTTTTGAAGGTATATTTGTGGACATATTATTCCTGATTATGTTCAGATTGCAGAAGTGTTGTGATAACTTTCAGACCGGAATAAATTTGCAGATATGAGACTTTTTGATTGAATTCAATTTGTTAGCAGTATGTTGTTTCACTTGCACCCATAGCACAGTGAATTCATAACTCAAGTTTGCTACGGGAATATATCAGAAGTACTTCACTTTGGTTATATGTTATGAAAGTTGGTTTATTATAAAAGATTCTCAATGTACTCATAACTGATCACAAATTTGTAATTCTTTCCTTATATGTTTTTGGTGAGTTGGTGCTCATATAAGGCTTGTGGAAGGTTGCAGTCAGATTGTATAAGTTGATGCTTATGTGAAAGAGTTGATGCTCTTGAGAAGAGAGGGGTTTGTTGACTCCTTAGGGTTGGAGCCCTTAAAGTTGTAATTGGTTTTAGATTCGTGAGGCTGGATTAGGATAGTAGATCCTAGCAGCATTTCTCACCGTGGTTTTTCCCACATTGGGTTTCCACGTCAAATTTCTTGTCTCATTTTGTGCATCTTATTTGTTTGAATTGTTTATGCTCTTTATTAAAGATATTAAGAATGATATACTACTAATTCACCCCCCCTCTTAGTAGTATAACGTGTTCAACATATATATATATATGTGTGTGTGTGTGTGTGTGTGTGTGTGTGTGTAACCTTAGTTAAAACTATTTTTTTCAAAAAATATTTATTTCAATTTTTTTTTCAAAAAGGACATTAATTTATTTTTTAAGGAAACTTTTAAATTCATCTAAAATCATCATGAATTTGATAATATTGGTATTTATTTTGAAATTAAAATAAATATTAAATTAAATTTTAATATTTAATAGTTCTATTATATTTCAAAATTTATTTATTAATATTTGAAATGCATTACTTCTTTTATATTGTAATATTTTTGTGTTTCTTCTTAAACACTTATGAAAACAAATTATATTTATATATGTACTCATAATTATTCATATTTATATCTAATTGTGCTATAGTCCAAAATAGACTATAACTTAACCATAATCATTAGTTTATTCCTTTCCTTTATTTTAATACAACAATTTCTAACCTTAATCCTAATTCAATTTTTAATTGAACTAATCTTATTTGTAGATCTAGATCTAGCCCTAATTCAACTCTATCTATAAAAAATAACATGTTAAAATAAGCAAGGCAACCATTCCCATATGCACATTTTCATGCATCGATCTTCCATTGAACATAAAGCAAAAACTAATATCAATACAAAGGTGATTTCTACATTGGGCTACTAGGACCTTCACAATCTAGTATGGTAAGAGAATTTTAAGATCGTTGCTTGGTTTCTCTATAATAATAATCATTTCTCAGTTTCTAGTTGGCATGTCATCTTGTGTGGTTGTTATAGTGGGTTCTAGACATCATGAAGATATCATGTCTATGACTTCATCAGGATCTATTATTTTCAGATAAAGATTTCCTATGATTGGTCCAGTCCTATATTTATTTCCTATTGATGATTCCCTAGTTAGCCATATCTAAGTAAAACATATGAGTTTTATAATATTTTAATTAGATCTAATATATTATAATTTTAAAAAATATTAAAATATATTAGAAAAAATTAAATTTATATTTAATACTAGAGGAGAGAGAGTCATCTTCAAGAATCTGTAATATTTTTTTGAATGGTGTAGGTTTGATATGAGAAATTTGGTAAGAGATGAAAACTTTCCATTTCGGAAAAGTTTGACTTTGAGTAGCTATAAAAGAGAAAATATACATTGAAAACTAATCTTTCTTCTTTTTTCTACTAGCTATACATGTCATCTATAGCATATTTTGAAACCAAAAGAAAAAAAATGATTATTTGCATATAAATTTTTGGTGGGAACTAGACCCCAATTTTCACCATTTTTCAACAATTAAAAAATGGAATTCAAAAATTAAAAAAATGATGTCAATTCTCATTCATTTAAAAAAATAAAAAAATATAAGCATAAAATTTTTCAAATTTCTCACATTTCATCAGTTTACATCATCTTCAAATTCTAAACATAAATACATCACTTTTATGTCGTTAAAGTTGAACAGTTTGCCTGTTGTTGACCTTTTCCTTTATAAAAGTGTGACACAAGTTTGTACTTTTACCTATTTTGAATCTTTGTCATTGACTCATTTTTAAATTCCTCTGTCATTTTCTATAGCCTTTTAGGGCTCATTCTTCTAGGAGGTATGTTCACAAGGATGCCAATCTCCTAAGGTTTGACGATATCATCACAAGTGTTGATTGCCTAAATAGATCCAACAATCTGTCAACACCAATAACCTGCCTCAAGCTATTAAGTCAACCAGTAAACCAGGAAATTTAACTAGAAACCATGAATCCTCACTTGTCAATCACTCAACCAACCCTTATGGTGGGTCTTTCTACAATTACAGGTCAAATTTCACTACTACCACCCCACAACCAGAAATTTCAATCACCGATACTTGATCCAATTGATTCCTTATCACTGTCTCCCTTTGCTATGCCAATCAGCTAAAAACCTACTACTGACCACCTTCTAAAAACTATCAGTTGATCTAGATCAGATCCATAATTCTTCCACTCCAGAAACAAGAATTACATTCAGGTAGCTTGCAACATGCAACCTTTCAAATTCGCCATTGTTAATATACACCAGTAAGAAGTCAAATTCATTTCCCTCAATGTCAAACCCTTATATGCAGCTAATCATTCCTCAAAATTACATACATTCCATAGAGAAAACTGCATCACCTATTAAGCTCTTAATCTACAAGCTCGTAACATTGAAACTATCCTTCCTACAATTTCTTCTTCATGAATTTCCTTCTCTACCAGCTCTGCTTGGTTTTATTCTTTGATACCTCAATTCTCTTCTCTCTCTCTCTCTACTTGAAAATGAACTGGAGTACCCTACTTATATACAAGATCAACAACAACAAGTTCACTTATTCGATCACCAAATTCAAGATAAAGAAAATGTATTAGATCAAATAGGATAGGACCTAAATCTATAGGAACGCCCCCAAAATAGATATGACATGGTATGCGATCATGCAAGGAGGATGACCATGAATTAAAGAACATTAAACAATGTGCCATGAACAACCACAAATAACATGAATCTTCACCACAAGCTGGATCTCGCTAAACAAGATGTCAAGAATAGGAAATAAATATAGGACCAAACTAATCATAGGATATCTTTATCAAGAAATAATAAATCCTGATGCGTTCATATACATGATAGCTTCATAATGTCTAAAACACACTGTAACGACCACATAAGATGATGTGCCAACTAGATCCACTACAACTAAAAACACAGAAACTGCCCAACTGGAACAATAAATAAACAAACTGAAAATAATATCTTTTCTTGCGATGGAAGATTTTGAACTACCCAAGGAGACTTCCGCATCAGAGTAGAACTAGTTTTCCTTGATTCAACATCTTCGTTATTGTAAGAAGAAATCCCTACACGATAATGAATAGAAAGAACTACCCCTTGCCTCTCTTTTATAGTGTATGGAAGGTGGGCGTCAACAATGGGGAGCGTGAAAATTTACATTAGATGAGAAAATTATAATGAATTTAGTGGCACTACAAGAAGCATGAGTTAGTTTCATCATCTTCCTCCTAGTCGGTTGTTACAACATTGCCAACTAGTTTTCAGTTTTTTCATTCTCATCACATATTACCTAGGTGCTTCTATCGAATAGAAAAGGAGGTGCAATGACTAGTCATATAGAAAAATATTTTGTTAATAATATATTGAATTATTAGAAATTTAACATTTTAAAAATATGTAAATACCACATTTAATATTATTTAATCTACATTTTTATTAGAGAAAGGACATTGGTTTAATAGTCATTGGAGCATATATCCTCCAGTTTCATCATACCTTTCATTGCGGGTTGTTACACTATTTTTAACTATTTTTCACTATATATATCTCACTAACATCCATAAATAAGGTTTCTTCTCATAACATATTACCCATAATTATTTTTAAAATCTATGGTGGTCCACAACTTTTTAAAAAAAATATATATTACCCATAGGTGCCTCTATCCAATAGAAATTTACCAACTACAAAGTTTATTTTATATAAGATATTAGAGAGAACAAATTGTATGAAAAAAATATTCGCATTAGATGTGAATACCACATGTAACATTATTTTGAATAAGACATGTAACATTATTACAAAGTAATGTCCACTATGAAACTGAAGACTTACCCTAAGGAACACACTCAAATAAAATTCAATGTGATAAAATAAATATTTATGCATGATTTCAAATTTATAAAAATTTTAAGCATTGTGTATTTATATTTAATAGTTCTATTATATTTCAAAATTTATTTATCAATATTTGAAATGCATTACTTCTCTTATATTGTTATATTTTTGCATTCCTCTTAAACACTTATGCAAAAAAATTATATTATATATATATTCATAATTATATATTTATTTTTGGGATAAGAAAGATATAGTACTCAGAGGGGAGGGGTGAATCAGCACCCTCAAAAAATTTTACTCGATATACAGTCTGTAATAGTAGTGACTATCTATCCAACAGATTCCATTGTTTTCAACATACATGCAAATAACTTTGCAAATGTAAAGTGCATGAAAACAAACAATAAAACATTCATGAAATGTAACACATAACACAAGTATTTTGGCTATGCAAAAACCCTTGTTAGAAGGTAAAAACTTGGGTGGGAATGACACCAACAAATTCTTCACTACTGCAGTAAATAAAGTGTGCCGGTTAAGAATACAAGTTTGATCACTTCTGGTGATCGTACCCTGTGAAGAGTAATTTTAGATCGATTAGATCTACCTTGTGAGAGGATTTTAACAACACTAAGAAAGTGTACACTCAGTTAAGAGATTTTACAATCAGACTATTAAGTCTACTCTGTTAAGAGATTTTCAATCCTACTATAATGATTAGAAGATAACATAAAATATCTGTAAATGAAAACTATGACTTGTCTGAATCAGATCAATGAAATACCAATTCAATTTCACCTTGATTTGTAGTATACTGTCATCTATTCTACTTGGTAGCCTTATTTGTTTCTGAATAAACTGAATACTTTCTGATAACTGTTATGTTTTGTAAACCCTTATCTGAATTTTGATGTCTCGAAGGCGGCTACTTCTTCATGATCTCCTTGTCATGCATTCTCAGTTATGTAAAAATAACATCAGTTACAAATATATAGCAAACTTCTATGACCTAATTAGGTTTATGACATCTTTGAAAACCTAAGATCTACGGTGTACAAAAATAACCTAGATCTAACTATTACATAGGAATCATCACAACATTTAATGATTACATCTGTAAGAAATGTGCCTCAATCTAAGTAATATGTTTATACATCCATGTAAACCATTTGCATAGATAAATGTGTCATTACTGATTACTATGCCATTTCCTAAACAACTCGGTGAATATTGCATTCTCTTTTCGGTGAATATCTTGATGCTCGGTGTGTAGAATACTCGGTGTTTGCTAACTCTGTGCTCGGTATATACTGATGCTTGGTAAACATACTCGGTTAAACTAGTATCCATTTAGCTTTCAATTCTACCTTGTGACTGCTTGGTGTAAAGGCTTTGTTAGTTCAATCAACTAGCTTGTATAGCTTCTTATTTCATCTTTTACCGACTAATCATCTTTGATTACCCACTAGGTTTATTTGATACTAATGACAACACTTAATGCTCAATTAGAGATAACAATCTCCCCCTCTGGGATTAGTATCAAAACCAAAATGTATATGTGCCGAAATCTTTACCTTATTTATCGCCACTTCTTGGCTGATCTTTTCTGCAAGTTTCACTTGAATTTTGGCTTCTGTCCTTTCTTCTATCCTTTTCTCGACATCTATGTTTGGGGTATTGATAGAATTTGTGAGAGTTGCAAGTTTGTCCAAGATAGGTGTGTCTTCATTAACTTAGACATTAGGTACAACTTGTTGTAGAATGTTTCTCACATCCTCTAGTATCTGCTTGCTCTTACTCTCTCTCTTAAGTTTTTCCTGTACATATTTTCTAGTACATAACTCTCCATATTTTCTCAATTCTTCTTGGTCTAAGGTCCGTGGGTCACACTCTAGAATAATTATGAATTCATCTAGTGTGTCTGGTCCTTTAACATGTTTTCTTTTCTTCTTCTTAGACTTTGATGAAGATGTCTTCATAAATGGAACTAGAGCTTTTACCTCTACATTTATCTTTTGATGCTTGATCGCAACTATTTCTTCCTTCTTCTACTCCTTGGTAACCCGAGTCTCGATTGATACAATTGGAGCCTTTGATTGAGTGTTGATGGGGGTGGGCTGAGTTGTCTTAGAAGGCTTAGGATCTTCCTATTCCTCTGTGTCAGCCTCTTTTTCTTTAGGCTCATTTGTCTCAGCAATTATTGTTCCTCGTTCCCCTGTAGTATCATTTTTTTTTCTCAACGATTGAGCCTTCGGGTTCCTTTAGTGTCAATATTTCAACTACTTGAACTAAAATAGGTAGGTCACCCAATATTGTAGTTATTGTTGGGTCGGTAGGGGCTTGATCTTCTTGTTGAGCTCCATCAATTGTGACATCCTCATCATCCTTGATGTCATCAAGGTCTCCATTGGTAATGTCCTTAATGAGTGTAATGTCCCTTTTATTCTTGATTTCCTCTCGGGTATAATGGCCAAAGCCAATTTATCTGCCTTTTCTCATGCTTGGAGAATAGAAGTCCAAAGAAACTGACTATTGTCATCTACTTCATCTATATTCTCATCAAGAATTTGAAGTGCTCATCTATTTACAAGAAATCTCTTTGAATAATTCTTCATCAACTCATCAGGTTCGGTACTTGTTAATGTTGGCATTTCCAAAACTAGGGATATTTCCCTCACTATCTTTTCAGTACTCAATGCATAAGTCCATCTTGTAAAAAATATGTCATATAGGCTCTTAGGTACATGCTTTACAAATTCAATTGGTACCTGTTTAAATTTGACCATCATCTGAATTACAAATTCTACTATTTTATTCTGGTCCTTAGTTTATAGGTGTTCAAACTGACTTACTTTCGGGTTGCTTAGACCTCCAGTGTCTATTATTGATACTACAACCTCATCTATAGATTGATTATTATTAAAAACAACTTTAAATTGATTGGAATCATCTTCATCATCATCCATGTCATCTTTTCCTCTTATTAACTTTCTTCTTTTCTTTGGGGCCTCGGAGGTAGCTTGATTACCTCTCTTCTTCTGATATATTTTTTAGC
Organism: Chamaecyparis obtusa; assembly: GCA_027943335.1. NCBI lineage: Eukaryota > Viridiplantae > Streptophyta > Pinopsida > Cupressales > Cupressaceae > Chamaecyparis > Chamaecyparis obtusa. Next base: position 222,860 of record BSBK01002916.1, on the reverse strand, counting down.
GATGTGGGCCTAGATAGTTTCACAACTCCTTTCTTCAATGGGGATGAAGCTCAGTGGTTGACCTTGTTCTTGCTCTTCTTTGTGTTATTGTCTGCTTCTTCTTAGGAATGGGCTTAATTGGTGTTGGATATACATCCTTGTCTGACTCGGTTGCCTCATCACGATCACTTTCCTTGTCAGTGAGAAGTAACTGACCGTCAGTTTATCCTTCAACTAGAATGTCTTCGGATGCTTCAACATCTTCTCCAAATTTCTTTAGTAAATTACTCATCATTTTCTTTGATTTCTTTGTTATTTTCCCAATAACTAGGCCTATTTTTATCCCGATCTTAGCTTCTTCATATGTGCCAAACCTAGTAGCTTTAGTATCCTTGGGCTCAGCCTATAAATCCTTGATTGACCTAGAGGCTCGGTCAATATATATTTCATAACCCATAGGTGCTAACCATTTTATCCTAGGCTATACTGCCTTAATCAATGTGTAATTTGTATCTACTAGGAAACATATGTCATGTTCATATTCCTCAACTAGTTGCCTCGGTATCCTACTCCCAACATTCATCCTATCCTTGAACTATTCAAAGTAATTGTTTGTACCATACTAACAAAGTTATCTACCAAACTCTTTATCAACTCGGTAATTTACAATGTAACATGCTTGTTGGTAGTCTAGTCCACACAAAGGGAAAAAGTTTTGCACATAAAAGAATATGAAAATTAACAAAGATCCAAACTTACATGTGTTAGATTTTACGGACTGAATAGTCTTCATTTTGTCCTCAATTTGTCTCAGCAGTAACTCAGCAAGATCTAACTAAAATCCCTTTTTGACTATTTTGTATGCTATGTCAACTGCACCACACGACACACTATTTAGTGTACTAGATTGGAAATTTATTTAACCAATTACATAGGCACTGTACCTAGTTTTAGGATCCATGATTGTGTTAACCTTCAATCCTCTTCCATCCCATTCATCTCTAGTAGCTTTCTCTATCTTGGTTCTTGGTGCACTCCTCAGTGCTTTGTCCTTGTCGGTGGTGGGGAATCCAGTTACCACATGTATAATATCCTTTGTATTCTTGATGGGCTCATCTAACCAAAATTTTCCATCATGGAACTGACTCAAAACATATCTTATCCATTCATTTCGGAAGACTTTTTGAAAATGTAGGGAATTAGTCAAACCCTTGATATTCAAGTATTCATGATCACTCTTTAGCTTCCCGTCAACACACAACTTTTGATATGTAGAAATGATCTCAAAATCACCAATCTCTTTGATTTTGTAGTGGATATAGGAGCATACATCTTCAACCAACAAAACCCTAGGTGGTATGCTCAAGAAAGCTCTGATTTTGTCAACTTGCAAAGCAACTTCAGGATGAAGTTTGTACTTGGGCTCATCACATGTAGCAGAGATAATTAGTCTTACTTCCTCCTCATCTACATTATTGGATTTGCTAACCTTCGATGTGGACACCATTGTTCTTGTTTAGGGTTTCAAAAATTAGAAAATAGATAACTTGGTAATGAAGGAACTTACTCATAAAGCTGATAAAATTGCTCAGAATCTTTTAAATATTTTCTCAAATGCTTTGAAAATATTTTGCTGAAAATCACTCTGTAGACTCTTGGCTCTCCATCATCGCAGTGTGAAAAATAAATGAAGTCCACGGTGTATTTATATCATTTTCAAATTCCTGCTCAAAACTTTATGCAATAAATGCTTGACCTAATACATCTTGAAAACAATTGTCGTGCTTGGTGTATGACACAAAATAACATAAGCCTAGGTAATACATAATTCTTTTTCACTATGTTAATACTGGCGGTCGGTTAACCTTGCTGATAGTTACCGACTAGTGACTTCCACTCGGTCTAGCATTTACTGACTTATAAACACTCAATACTCAAAACTTGTAAAACCATAGTGCATCTTGATTCATGTAGATTTGGTATGATAACACTTAGTATAAGGAACTGTATGATAAATATGATCAATTAGGATTATTAGCTCCATACATACCTTTTCAACTTTAGGTGGGGGAGGCGATGTCACCCGATCCAATGGATGAGGTTTCACTGACTGCATTACTTGACTCATCATTATCTCTTGATGCTTTATTCCACATAGTATTTCTTATTCTCATGATATCTTCAATTGTGTTTCCATTCTCATAGATTTGTGTCTCTAGTGCTCCATCTCTACAATCCTTAGCTAAGTGACCGACCTTGTGATAATGTAAACATGCCATACCAGTACTTGTCCAGCTATGAGATCTGCCTCTCTAGTTCTTCCTCATGCAGTTAACTAAAATATGTCCATATCTTCCACATGATATACAACTAACCCATGTATTATAATCTCAAGTATAAGCATTACCTTGTCTCTTCGGTTGATAGGTCTTGTTTTATCCTTTCAATGTCCAGACTTGCTTCATATTTGTTCTGCATTCTTGTGAGGTGTGTCCATGCATGTTGCAAGTGCAACAATGTTTCTCCATGTAATTTTTATTAGGGTTCCTATTCAACTTAAATCTGCACTTATATGCTTGATGTCCATACTTGTTGCAATTCTAACAATGACCATTGAAATTAGGAGTGGTTTTAGGATTACCTTTTGATTTACTCCTGCAAAAATTTGATGTGTGGCCCGGTTTACCACAATAATGTCATGAAAGTTTCTTTGGTCATTGACTCTTGTAGGTGTTCACATCTTCATCTTTCTTAGATGATTATCCTTGGTTGATATAGCCTAATCTAGTAGTTCTTCCAAATTCTCTTTGACTGATAACAAATTTATCACTTTACTTGGAATTATGTTTAATTTTCTTAATCATCTCGTTATGTTGTTGCTGTACCTGCTTAGATATTCGAGGTCTAAGGTTCTTGGGTCACATGAAGGTATCTCAATGACTTCATCTCGGGTAACAGGAAGGTACATCCACGATGCAACGCAACAAGGCAATGCCGCCCGCTAATTCCGCAAATGATGCCGCCACGCTAAGAACAACTCAAGTAGCCATTACACCATTGCATTCTCCAAGACATAAAATTCCGTCGGCCCATTTAAAAAATGAATCAAGTATCTCAATGACTTTATCTAAGGTGACTTGTAACTTGAATTTTCTTGAAACTTGTTCCTTCTCTTTTTGTTGCCTGGATATGTACCACAGATGATCATCATGAATTTTCCTAATCGTAGATCTCTCTAACTAGATCTTCATCATCATTAGAATCTTCCATCTCATCATAGCTTAGCATTAAATGTTATTATGACCCTTGTATTTAATTTGTGTTCTTTAATCGGTGACTAACTTCTTTTATTCCAATTTAATTTTGGTTAACTTTCCTCGGTGACTGAAACCTTCTAGTCAGTGCCTTGAGTTCCTTTTCCTTTACTGAAACTTAATTTTATTTTATCGAATGACTTTTTCTACTCGGTAGCCAAAATTATTTTTCTTACTAACTTGATTAATCTACTTTACCAATTTGATATAATCATATGTTAGGAAGAAAAAATTAATATGAATATAATACTAACATTGTCTGATATGTATTAGTTGTCCAATTTAGTTCTTCAACTTCACAACATTTCAATTCTTCTTCTTCTCAACTCATTCAACTTATATAATAATCTAAATGATATGGAAACACGATATAAATCAGACATCAATGAAAAGATAATAACTAACCTAATCTTTCTACTATCTTGTATATCTCTGATCTTGGTCAGTTTTCATCATCATCACCATCAATTATAGTAACAAATATGGCTAAGTAAGACTACATGGGGTTTTTATAGGCGCTAAATGGAAAGAGCTTGGTAAGTTCTAAATTATAATGGGAAAAGATATATCTAATGTTGCTAAAAAATTATGTGGATTGACATCTCCACTAGAAGAACTTAATGTGATTTTTCTGGTGCTAATTCCCAAGAAACTCAGAGTAGATACTTTGGATTTATTTATAGCTATCAGTCTGTGAAACTCCATTTATAAAATACTTTCTAAATGTCTCATGGTTATAGTTCTTTCCCTTCTCCCCTCTAATATTTCCTCCCAACAAAATGGAATTGTTCCTGGAAGACAAATCTTGGATTCCATTATCAAAGTCCATGCAGTTATCCATTCCTTGTAAATGTCTAAAAATCAGGGGTTCTTTCTTAAGTTAGATTTATCTAAATATTTTGATAGGGTGGACTAGGTATTTCTCTACAAAGTTCTAAAATCCTTTGGCTTTGGGGACTAGTTCTTGGAGCTCATGATACAACTTATTTCTAATTCTTCTTCTTCTTCTATTGTTGTTAATGGATCATCTTCTCACTTTTTAAAACCTTCTAGAAGGCTTAGTAAAGGAGATCTAATCTCACCTATCCTCTTTTCCATTATGGTTGAATGTGTGGGCATATTTTCCCCAAAAAAGGTGATCGACATGTCTATCCAAGGTGCCAAGCCTTCTTTTACATAGCTCATTTGTTCCCATGAACAATTTGTTGATGAAACCATCCTTATGGGGAACTCTTCAATTAAAGAAGATATGAATATGAAGATAGTTAATAATACCTATACAATGGCTACTGGTCAATTGATTAACTAGAACAAGATTTCACTCTTTTTTGCGAACACTCCTGAAGCTATACAAAGGAAAATTTCAAGAATTTTGGGATGCTCTATTGATGACTTTCCTTCTACTTATCTTGGCTTGCCTTTGGGTTTAAAACCTCCAAATTATTTTTTGGATGACTCCGATAGAGAAATTTAATAGAAATATTTCTGGTTGAAATGGTACATTTTTAAGTCATGCTAGGAAGGTTCAACTTTTGAAGGCCACTCTCCAAAATTTTCCTATCTACACCCTTAGTCTTTTTAAGATTCCTACCAAGTTTGTTGAGATTATTGAAAGGAATCAGAAGTATTTTTTATAGTATGGAGCTGAACACAAAAGAAGAATGGCTCTTGTTTCTTGAGATAATGTTTTCAAACCTAAGAAACTTGAAGGGATAGGCATTATATCTCTCAAATTCATGAATAAATCTCTGTTGGCCAAACGGGTCTGGAGGAATTTTAGAGAGAAAAAAGAATGGAATACCATATGGAAAAATAAATATCTCAACTCTTTACATAGTCTTGCTGATTTTTTGAATCCCGTCTTTTCTATTAATGGGTCTTTCATATGGAATTGTGTCTAGAAAACTAATGATTTAGTGACTAAGAGAAGCAGATGGATCATGGGCAAGGGAAATAGAATCTATTTATAGGAGGAAAAATGGACAATAAAAAAACCTCTTGAGCATTATCTACCTGATAATCATATTAAGGAAATATACAAAACCTGTTATGGTTTAACATGGTTAAGGATTACTAGGACAATCGGATTTGGGTGAATCTTTCATTGATTGACCCTTGTTTGGAACCTATTATGCTTTCTCTAAAAGCATGGAAATCTCAAATGGATATGGAGGACTCCTTGATATGGGCCATGTCCTCTTGAGGTAATTTTTCATTGTCCTCGACCCCTTCTTTGCAAAATCCTATTACTGAAAAACCTCCCTTCTAGTTGCACTCCTGGATCAAATAACTTATTCCTAAGATTAATATGTTCTACCAGATTTCCCTTCAGTATAAAAATCTTAATAGTGGATAATATTTGTAAAAAGGGTATGATTATGCGTAACTATTGTTCTCTTCATCAAAAGGGTGAACAATCAATTTTTTACCTATTCTTTAGCTGCCTTTTATCTTAGGACGTTTGGTCAATTTTTTTTTAGATATGTGACACCTGCTAGATTTTTCCTGGTTCGGTGCATGATTTATTTAATCAATTGATTTTTGTTGTCTTTTCCTAGAATAAACCTCTTTGAAAGATGATAGCGCCTCATTTGATGTGGAAATTTTGGAAAAAAAACAAAATAATCAGATATTTTGTGACAAGGCCTCTACTCCAAATGACGTTTCTTTCAAAGCTTTAAGAGGAATTAAAGAGAACTGGATTTTCTCCTTCAATGTTGGCTCTGACAGTATGCTGGATATTGAAATATGCAATAATTGGGTGATGATGGTCAGGAATGAAGATAAAAATAAAAGGAGAGAAGGGGTTATCTGGCTCTCTCCTCCCCATGGATGGGTGAAAGTTAATGTTGATGGTGCAGTCAAGGGAAATTTTGGTCAAGCTGGTTGTAGTGGTCTGCTACGTGATTCCAGTGGTAATTATTTAGGGGTTTTTCTTTTCTTTTGGGAATCCAAACTAAACATGTGGCGAAAGCTAAGGGAATTTTTTTTTCTTTGAATCTAATTAATAATCGAAAGCATAAAAAAATTTGGAATTAAGGGGGCTTTGACAATAGCATCAGGTGCCTAAAAGGTGACTTTAAGGCCTCTTGGTTGATTACTCATAGAATTAAGGAATCCATATCTATCATTGATTCTTTTAATGTCACTTAAGGGCATCAAAGTTTCTGCTATCTTTAATGATAGTCTGAAAGAATTAGTTTTTTTAGAAAGATCAAGTGGATCTTTTCCTTGTGGGTTTTCTTTTTTGTGGGCTTAGGGAAGTGTAGAGAGTTCTCTGTTGATTATTTTTCTCAAAGAGCTACCAGTATCACCATGGGAGGAGATTTTAAATGCAAAGAGTTGTTAAATTATGATAAATGGAGGAAGGAACTGATGGTCTGGAACAAAATTGAGAAGGCTAGAATTACGTAATATTTATAGAGACTTCACGGATTTGAGAAGAATGTTAGTAAGGATTTTGTTGATGGATGGAAGGAAGATTCTGTTACTCTATGCAGGAAGGAAATTTCTTTAATAGGGTCCAACTCATTTTTGAAGTCATTGGGCTTCAACACAAAGGTATGAATTTTTTTAGGGATAGGAAAGTGTCAGATAGATCTACGAAGATTTTTCCTAAGGAGGGTGTTGAAAAAGATAAACTGGTTAAAAGTGGGGGTTTTTATGATGTTGATCGTATTAAGATTATTTGGAGAAAGATCTTGGTGACTCTTATGGAATATATTATTCTTGAGGGAAGATACAAAAGAGCGCACACTTACCATTTTTTTTCTAATAAATCATTTTAGGGACAAAATTTATGTTTATTTACCATTTTATTTTGTTATCTCTCTCAATTATAGGATTAGGATTCATAAGAGAAATCCTCATAATCTTGTGGTCCATGAAGGTTTGATGTGTCTATTAGGGAGGATATGAGAAGTGAAAAGGGTTCAGCATCCCACATCAGCCAAAAAAATCAAGTCTACTCTAGAGAAGAGTACCTATGATGGTTGAGGAGGCAAGGAGTGTTGTCCATGTGGTTAATTCTACATATGATGATGTAGATGAAATGGAGATTGAAGAGGAAAAAGTGGAAGATGGGGAGCAGGCGAAATATGGTGATATGGACTCTGCCCATCCTAAGTATGACGCTTTTCTAGACCATGATGTGGATAGTAGTACTCACACCATTCTTGATGATGCCCCTAAGGCTTCGTTGAATCCTAGGGAGAAGGAAAAGGTTCCCATTCTAGTTGATTATGTGAGCTTAGTGGACTGTGATATGTTTATTTCCATTTTGGAGAATGAAGGTAAGGTGGAGATGAACAAAGACAACACTAGTCCTGTGAAGATGGAGAAAGCTACTATCAGAGGTGAGTCTTTCTTGGAGAATAATGTGGACCCTAACAGAATTATTATGCAGCTAATGATCAATGAACTCGAAGACAATAGAGAATAATCTTTAGGTGTTCTTCAAACTGCTAAGGCCATGTCCATATACTTCTTTTGGTTGGATAGATGGACCTTCCACGAAATCAAGAGCCTTCATTTGAAGTACAGATCTCTCTCTTCTAAGATTGATAACTTTCATCATGATTCCCTATATGTTAGATCTATGGTCATGGAAACCCTATCAAGATTCTGGAGGAAAAGGTTTTTGGTCCTTGCCCTAGAATGGATCTGATGCAAAAATCTATGAAGTCTATTCTCAATCATACTCAAGAGTTGATTAAGGACTTTTTTGATAACCTGAACTTGTTGATTGATAAGGTGGAGAGGTCTCCTAGGGAGATTTATGTGGGGATTTTATTGGTCTTGTTTTTGGTCGTGGAAACCGCATGAGGGCTAATAAGAAGAAGGGCCACCCTCAAGATCCTAAGCAATGTACCGATATTAGGGTGACTATTCAAAATATTTCTAAATTGAAAGGGGAGATGGCCTCTACCATCAAGGACTTGGCCTAGTGGTTGCGGCCTCCTTGTTCTTGTTGTTTTTGTTGTTGTGTGTTTTCTTTTGGCTTAACTGTTGATTTGTTGGCTAGTCTTTTTGTGGTGTTCATTTTGGCAGTGTTTTGTTTTGGGCTCTGTGTTGAATATATTTTTTAAAAGGTTTCGAGTCCCTTCAAAACCTTCTTTTGCATCTAATCATGTTATTTTTAGAATGGTTTTTTTAATTAGTAGAAGAAAACTAGTTTTACAAGTACCATAAACCCAAAATTATAAAATAGAAAGGTTTATCCTGTTAACCAAAGAAAATAGATGCTAAACAGACATGACCCATATGCCATCCAAAAGCCAAAAATAGGGGAAATCAATCCCTAAATAACCTTCATCCACTTGGGCAAATTCTAATTCACCTAATTATATCTTCATTAATGTCTCTAACATTCTTGACAACACTATCTAAAGGAGTGAAATCATTATTCTTATTCGTTAGGCACATGGTTGGGCCCGAACTGGTCTAAAAGATTGACATCCTTATTTTTACTCCTAAGATGCATAGTTGGTCCTAAACAGTGTTAATTAACATAATAAGCTTCGTTTGTACTCTAATAAGTAAAATAATAGTGTACGTACTCCATGAGATGCTTAGTCGATGTAGATACAATTGGAAATAATGAGGGCATGCATCCAAGTTGTAGGTGAAAGGAATACTTCTCTATGTTAAAGATCAAGAAATGTGTTTTGTTTCCTCAAATGGTTGAATGGTGAGATGATACAAGTATAAATGATACCAACACACAAGCATTTGAAGATGAAGAAAAAGTGCGCACAATGGATGTTTCAATTTCACTCAATGCAGACAAGAGGTTGTGCCCCTCCAAGTTATGTTCCTAATAGGAAAAGAGATAACTTCATGTTCATGTCATATGTAGATGATTTTTATGACATATGTTTGAGATGAAGGGTTAGAGTTGATTGGTAAAAGATTATTAAAGCTCAATAAAACCTTCAAAATTTAATTTTTCTATTCATGACATGATAGTAATGGTTTTTGGCATTCAAATTCATTTGTTTGAGCATTTTCACATCTCGTCGCTATGCAAAGAAGGAAATAAGATAAGTAATACTTAGTGTCAAGAACAATTTTTAGAAATTGGCAAAGAAGTTAGATAGAAATACATGGATTGGAATTTGGTTTCATATTTTAAAATCTACTATCAGAGAGAATATGAACAAGAGACAAGTCAATAAAATTAAAAGAGTATCAAAAGATGTAAAATGTAAATATTTTTACTAACAATGTTTACAACTTGACTTTTCCTCAATGGAGATTACTAACCCTTTTTTAAAGAAAATTCATTGAGATTCGAAGGAGAAAAAATCAAATGATTTGATGAAATCATGTTGATATTATTAATTAGTTGAATCATAATTTTCCTCTTCTCAAGCCTGCAATCCAAATTTTTGAAAAATCTCTTTCCTGTCAAAAGTTATCAGAGGTTAATCACTCCTTAATTTTCACACAGATTCTCAAGATCTATTAACCTACCAAAATTGGAAAAAGTTAATTAAACTTTTGGAGATACAAAATATATTGGTTAATTAACCTCTTTGCAAATTTTTGAAAGGTTAATTAACTTGTTTTAAATTTTGAAAAGGTTAATTCAACTTTATAAAATACAAAAAAAAGAGGTTAGGGAAACTCTTTCTGAGTTAAGCTTTGCATCCTTTAATCTTGAGATTGTGAATGAAGAATTCAGTTTTTGATTAAGTAAAAATAGGTTTTGAAGGGACCTAAAACCCTTTACAAGAAAATCATAAAAGATATTGAAAGAAATCCCACAATGTGAGACAAACTCAAAACATGACATGAACAGAGCAACATACCAGCAAAAATTATTAACATTTTTCTTTACCCATTTCATTTGGGATCGGAGGTTCATGTCAAAAGAGGGTGAAGACCTCTTAGAGTTTTTACCTTTTACTATAATCCATCCATATTCCACCATAGTAGTCACACTCTTGCAAGTCAAAGAATCTAGCTAAGAGGAACCAACTATGGGGGCACACTAAGAAGAACCACAGAAAGGACTAGCATCCTCCACAACCATAGTGCCACTAGTGTCTGAGGAGACAGTACCAACGGTAAAGTGAGTAGAATAAGCATTCACTTGAGAGACAAGGACATAAAATTCCATAGGGACAACACCAAAAACACACTTGACAATAGGAGTCCTATCACAAATATTCTGAGACACAATTTAAATTGAGCCAACAGTCTCAAGAAATCCAGAATCAGTATCGGAAGCTTAGCACACATTGGCATCAACAGAAGGCACAATATTATCCTCTGCAACCACCTAAGAGAAACTCCTTTAGGCAGAGTTCTTGTAAATCGTGTAATGTTGGACATAAGCATTTTTCCACGAAGAAGTAGCCCTCTTAGATTTCACTAGATTGCATTTAGCCACCACATGGCGAGTTATAAAACACCTTCTGAACCTGAAGGGAATCCATTCATAGTCCAAAGTTCGGATCCAACAACCCTTAGAAGAGACAAGATTGATCTCATCTGGAAGCCCCTTAGAAACATCGAAATCCACCTAAATCCTAACAAAGTTTGAGTCATAAATATGAGAGGGAAGCATTGATAGACATGTGAATTTCTTGATAGAAATATGGTTGTATGGATTACAAAAGTTGTAGAATATGTAAGATTTCAGTTTGGTGAAAAGCCTTCAAAATATTTCAGATTTCAGTTTTTTTCAAAATGTTGAGTTCATTGTCAGTTCAAGCAAAAAAGTGTAACCCACTATTGTGGGTTCACCCCATACCATTGAATAATATTCTCAAACTTTTCACTATTGAATTCTGGTTTCTAATATGCACTCTCGTATTTCTAGTACAAGGCTATGCAATTTTAGAATTCCCCAGATTCTACTACTTGTTACACTCTTAACATGATAAATGTCATGGGAGTCATGAAGAATTACACTCTTAACTAATGTTTTTTGGCGAGACATCCCTGCATATGGTTGGGCATCCATGCAAGCACTTGTTTAATTGCTTTGGTATGATTAAGGAAACTATTAGACAACCTCCTTTGGACAACACTCACCACAACTATAATTTGACTTAAATGAAAGTATTTTTTTGAGAATGCCTCTTTTTATTTGAGACTATAGGAGGACCTTTCAAAATTTAAAAAGAGGTTGTGTAAATTATTCATTTAGATCCTTGTCAAAAGAGGTCCTGCATATCCTTGTCATCTTCAATAATATATAAACAAAACTATCATATAAATATGATTTTATAATTAAATTCTAACCATAACTTTAACACTAATTATAATTAATGGGCAACACATACTTTCTTCAATTTCCATACATAATTTTTTTTAATAATAACAAACCTAATTTGTGAAATTTATACCTCTTCAAATCTGAATTTGATTTGAAAAAGAAAAAAAGAGAGATCATTTGATAGATTTTAACATTCTAGTAGATTATGTGTAATTTATCCTACTTATCATTAATAATCAAAGGATGCATGAAAGTGAAAACTCATCATACTTTCTGTTGTCATTGAACCTTAGGTACTTGTAAAATAAAGTAATAAAAACTTATCATACTTTCGATTAATTATCAAAAGAAACATGTTTCTATCAAGAACAAAGACAGATCACAAGTATTGCCGTTCACTGGGGGTAAAAGATCAAACAGCAGATAATTTTCTATTCTACATTTTGATAGATCCTACATATAACTTGCGCCTAATGAATGATGTCAATGAACGAAGACAAAATTAAAACAAAATGAAGATCATAAATATCGCCAGTTGTGGTCTTGATATTTTGCTTGAACTTCTTGAATTGATCAATCTCGAATTGCAGGCTGTCATCCCCGTCACTGCAAAATTTACTCCATGTAGATATTAGGGCGTGGATCGATGAATAGAAAACCCATTACAAAAGCTGTCAAATCATAATCAAACTATTAGAGTAGAGATTGTGACTTAAGAATCTAAGATCGAATATAATAGCAATTAGAGATTGTGACTTGAGAACAGTGAGATCAGATATAATAGCAATTGTAACTTGAAATGAAATGCATTATTTCTTTTGAAGACATGAGAAGAAAGGCGGAACGCTGGTCTTCCATGACTAAAATGTAACGTCTACTACTCTTTCACTATCGGCGATTGAAATGTAATTTTTAATGGACTTTTTTTCCCTTTTTGTTTAACATTGATTTATCCCAAAACTGAAACCCTACAATCCATCAAATGATTGTTTTACAGAACTCCAAATGCACAAGCAATTATTCCTTTTAAAACTCTAAATCCCATTTTACAAACAATTGATTTTAAAAACTCTGAACCCTATAGAAAGTATTCAGCTTTCCAAAACTCTGAACAATAACAAAATAACAAATAATTGAATCGAATAAAAACAAAGAAAAATTAGCTCCACAATTCATTTCTAGACCCAGAATTCACCGTTGGTTTTGAAAAGAAAAGGGCAACAACAATTGTGTTTAAGCGGAGAGTTTAGCCAGCTGAAAGTGAGCGGGCTGAAGTAATAGTGCGCGTTTCGTTTTAGATTTTTTGGATGTTCATGATCAACAAGCGCTCTTAAAATTACGTTACCAATGGCCCGTTTTGCCATATTAATATTTTAGGTTTGTAATATAGGATCTAAAATTACAAATATAGACCATGAACAACCACTATAACTCAAACCTGTTTGCATCATTGAAAAAAAAACACCTTGCAAAACAAATTCAGACAGAGTTCTAAAACTCTACAGTGGCTGTGCTATTCGAACTCATTCCTTCATTATCCACCCTTGCTGTTTTTTCGGTTATTCTTCCTTGCAAATTAGAGATACTCTAATGCAAGCACATAACATGAAATCCCAAATTAGAGATATTCTAATGCTGAATTAAATGCAAAGAAAAGTCTATTAATAGATGGCAATCGTTGTACACTGATCAGAGACCTGCGCTCTTGTTGTATATTATCTGCACTCAAAGATATTTGAGATTTCATGAGAAGGTCTTGAAATAGGAATTATAACACAGGCATAGACCTGTTTGTTTATATGTTTGTCAGAGGAGATTTCAGTGTCTTGTTATATGATATTACATTCAACAAAACATCCTTTAAATCTTATTTCTATTCGCTTATTTACAAGTTTAAAATATGTTCGCTTCTACTTCTTATATGAAGTTTTAAAATTTTGCTCTCATAAAATTATATTTATTTATAATTAATTTTAACAGTTAAATAATAACTTAAGGAGTTGTAACATACTATATTTAATTGGAAAAACTGAAATAGAGACTATTACCATCGAATTCCAAATCCATTTCAAGAAAATATCAGGAAACAGAAACAAACTCAGACAGAGCTCTAAAATTCTGAGAGCGCCTATTATGGCTGCCGTACTTTATTCTCGCTTGTAAATCCATATTACTACTCATACCATCTCAGGCTCAAATTGTAGTTTCCTTAATTGCCGTGGACAGAGCAAGAGGGCCCAGAGCAAGAAGAGCCGGAGCCGGAGCCAGAACCAAAAGCAGAGCCTGAGACGAAGCCAGAGGCAGAGGCAGAGGCTGAACCAGAACCATGAGAGCCAGAGCCAGAGCCAAAACCAGAGCCGGAACCTGATCCACGCGAGCCCGAGCTGGAGCATGAAGCGCTAGAACGAGAGTTGGAGCCAGAGCCAGAGTGGGAGATGGAGCAGGAGCCCGAGCCGGAGCAGAAGCAGGAAGAGGAAGAGCTGGAGCTAGAACCGGCTTCTGGAAACATCCTCTTCCCCGCAACTGCGAGCACTACAGTGCAACACAGCAGGAGTAGAAGTAGTTTCCCTTGATGCACCATCTTCGTTATTGTAAGTAGAAATCCCTACACGAGAATGAATAGAAAGAACTACCCCTTGCCTCTCTTTTATAGTGTATGGAAGGTGGGTGTCAACAATGAGGAGCTTGGGAGTTTACACCAGATGACAAACGTCATTGGATCATCATCACGAATTTAGTGGCACTACATTCCTTTCAGCAAGCAGCATGAGTTAGTTTCATCATCTTCCTTCTTCTTTCTAGTCGGCTGTTACACCATTGCCAACTGTTTTTCACTTTTTTTTAAATCTTCTAATCACATATTACATAGGTGCTTCTATCTAATAGAAAAGGAGGTCCAATGGTTAGGCCTATAGAAAAATAATGTTTTAATAATTTATTGAATCATTAAAAATTTAATATTTTTAAAATACTTCAATACCACATTTATTATTATTTAAACTACATTTTTATTGGCTTAATAGTCGGTGCAGCGTGGATCTTCGAGTTTCATCATCCCTTTCATTGCGGATTGTTACACTATTGTCAACTGTTTTCACTATATGTCCCACTAACATCCATAAATAAGATTTCTTCTCATAACATATTACCCATAAGTGCTTCTATCCAATAGAAATTTACATATCATCATCACGAATTTAGTGGCACTACATTCCTTTCAGCAAGTAACATGAGTTAGTTTCATCATCTTCCTCTTATTAGGCTATTACACCATTACCTAGGTGCTTCTATCTAATAGAAAAGGAAGTCCAATAGTTAGGTCTATTGAAAAATATAGTTTTAATAATATATTAAATTATTAAAAATTTAACATTTTAAAAATAGGTGCAGCGTGGATCCTCTAGTTTCATCATTCCTTTTATTGCGGGTTGTTACATTGTTGTCAACTGTTTTCACTATATGTCCCACTAACATCCATCAATAAGATTTCTTCTCATAACATATTACCCATAAGTGCTTCTACCCTATAGAAATTTACATATCAATATTGCCCACCCACTATAAAAATATATTTTATATGATACATTGGAGAGTACAAATTTTAAAGAAAATAAATATTAACATTAGATGTGAATACCACATCTAACATTATTAAAACCCAATGTCCAGTATGAAATTGAAGACTTACCCTAAGGAACACACTAAAATAAATTTGAATGTGATAAAATAAATATTTATGCATTATTTCAAAATTATAAAATTTTCAAGTATTGTGTATATATATATGTGTGTGTGTGTGTCTATCTAGTAGCATTCTTAAAATGCAACCTTAGTTAAAACTACTTTTTTAAAAAAATATCTATTTTAAATTTTTTTTTTCAAAAAAGACATTAATTTGTTTTTTTAGGAAACTTTTAAATTCCTCTAAAACCAACTTGAATTTGATAATATTGGTATTTATTTTAAAATTAAAATTAAAATTAAATTAAATTTTAATATTTAATAGTTCTATTATATTTCAAAATTTATTTATTAATATTTGAAATGCATTACTTCTTTTATATTGTAATATTTTTGTGTTTCTTCTTAAACACTTATGAAAACAAATTATATTTATATATGTACTCATAATTATTCATATTTATATCTAATTGTACTATAGTCCCATATACACAGTTTCATGCATCGAACTTCCATTGAACATAAAATAAAAACTAATATCAATGCAAAGGTGATTTCTACATTATGCTGCCAGGACCTTCACAATCTAGTAAGGTAAGAGAATTTTAAGATCGTTGTTTAGTTTCTCTATAATGATAATCGTTTCTTAGTTTCTAGTTGGCATGTCATCTTATGTGGTTGTTATAGTGGGTTCTAGACATCATCAAGATATCATGTCTATGACTGCATCCAAATCTATTATTTTTAGATAAAGATTTCTTATGATTGGTCTAGTCCTATATTTATTTCCTGTTCTTGATAGCTGAGACATATGAGTTTTATAACATTTTAATTAGATCTAATATATTATAATTTTAAAAAAATAGTAAAACATATTAGAAAAAATTAAATTTATATTTAACACTAGAGGAGAGAGTCATCTTCAAGAATCTGAAATTTTTTTTTTGAATGGGGTAGGTTTGATATGGGAAATTTGGTAAGAGATGAAAACTGTCCATTCCAAATAAGTTTGACTTTGAGTAGTTATAAAAGAGAAAATATACATTGGAAACTAATCTTTCTTCTATTTTGCACTAGCTTTACATGTCATCTATAGTATATTTTGAAATAAAAAGATTAAAAATGATTATTTGTATATAAATTTTTGGTGGGAACTAGACCCCAATTTTCACAAATTTTCAGCAATTAAAAAATGGACTTAAAAAATTAAAAAAACTATGTCAATTCTCATTCAATTTTTTTTACAAAAAAAATAGGCATAAACTTTTTCAATTTTCAAATGTTTCATTAGTTTACATCATCTTCAAATTCTAAACATAAATACATCACTTTTATGTCGTTAAAGTTGAACAGCTTGTGTGTTGTTGACCTTTTCCTTTATAAAAGTGTGACACAAGTTTGTACTTTTACCTATTTCGGATCTTTGTCATTATCTCATTTTTTAATTCCTCCATCATTTTCTATAGCCTTCTAGGGGTCATTCTTCTAGGAGGTATGTTCACAAGGATGCCAATCTCCTAAGGTTCGGCGATATCATCACTAGTATTGATTGCCTAAACATATCCAACAATCTGTCAACACCAACAACTTACCTCAAGCTATTAAGTCAACCAGTAAACTGGGAAATTTAACTAGAAACCATGAATCCTCACTTCTCAATCACTCAACCAACCCTTATGGTGGGTCTTTCTACAATTATAGGTCAAATCTCACTACTACCACCCCACAACCTTAAATTTCAATCACCGATACTTGATCCAACTGATTCCTTATCACTATCTCCCTTTGCTATACCAGTCAGCTACAAACCTATTACTGACTACCTTCTAAAATCTATCAGTTGATGTACATTAGATCCATAATTCTTCCACTCCACAAACAACAAGCAAGAAGTCTCACAAGAGCAATAACTCAATTCTTTGCAAGCTTGGATCTATAGCCAACTCTGATACCACTTGATGAAGACAAGGGTGAAGAAATCTGGGCAATGGAGATGTCCAACCTTGCAGCAAGAGATTACATAGAGAAAAATGATAACACTAAAGCAAAGCTTACAAGCAGATAGCCAGAAACAACATGTTATTATAAACCAGAACAATAACTACATTAAGCTAGCTTGCAACATGCAACCTTTGAAATTCACCATTGTTTTAATATACAATAGTAAGAAGTCAAATTCATTTCCCTCAATGTCAAACACTTATACGCAACTAATCATTCCTCGAAATTACATACATTCCACAAAGAAAACCGCATCACCAATTAAGCTCTTCATCTACAAGCTCATAACATTGAAACTATCCTTCCTACAATTTCTTCTTCATGACTTGCCTTCTCTACAAGCTTTTCTTGGTTTTCTTCTTTGATACCTCAATTCTCTTCTTTCTCTCTCTACTTAAAAATGAACTGTACTACCCTACTCATATATAGGATCACCAACAACAAGTTGACTTATCCGATCACCCAATTCAAGATAAAGAAAATATATTAGATCAAATAGGATAGGACCTAAATCTATAGGAACACCCCCAAAATAGATATAACATGGTATGCAATCATGCAAGGAGGATGGCCATGAATTAAAGAACATCAAACAATGTACCATGAGCAACCGTAAACAACATGAATCTCGACCACAAGCTGGATCTCACTAAACAAGATGTCAAGAATAGAAGATAAATATAGGACCGAACCAATCATAAGATATCTTTATCTAGAAATAATAAATCCTGATGCGTTCATAGACATGATATCTTCATAATGTCTAAAACATACTGTAGTGACCACATAAAATGATGTGCCAACTAGATCCACTACAACTAAAAACACAGAAACTGCCCAAATGGAACAGTAAATAAACAAGCATGAAATAATATCTTTTTGGGCGATGGAAGATTGCCAACTACCCAAGGAGACTCCCACATCAGAGTAGAACTAGTTTTCCTTGATTCAACATCTTCCTTATTGTAAGAAGAAATCCCTACATGATAATGAATAGAAAGAACTACCCCTTGCCTCTCTTTTATAGTGTATGGAAGGTGGGTGTCAACAATGGGCAGTGTAAAAATTTACATTAGATGAGAAAGTTATCATGAATTTAGTGGTACTACAAGAAGCATGAGTTAGTTTCATCATCTTCCTCCTAGTCGGTTGTTACAATGTTGCCAACTATTTTTTAGTTTTTTTGTTCTGATCACATATTACCTAGGGGCTTCTATCGAATAGAAAAGGAGGTGCAATGGTTAGGCCTATAGAAAAATATTTTGTTAATAATATATTGAATTATTAGAAATTTAACATTTTAAAATATTTAATCTACATTTTTTATTAGAAAAAGGACAATGGTTTAATAGTCATTGGAGCATATATCCTCTAGTTTCATCATACCTTTCATTGCGGGTTGTTACACTATTGTCAACTATTTTTCACTATATATATCTCACTATCATCCATAAATAAGGTTTCTTCTCATAACATATTACCCATAGTTATTATTAAAATTTATAGTGGTCCACAAATTTTGTTAAAATTTTTTTTTTACCCATAGGTGCCTCTATCCAATAGAAATTTACCAACTATAAAGTATATTTTATGTAATACATTAGAGAGAACAAATTGTATGAAAACAAATATTTGCATTAGATGTGAAAGCCACATGTAACATTATTTTGAATAAGACATGTAACATTATTACAACTAATGTCCACTATGAAACTGAGGACTTATGCTAAGGAACACACTCAAATAAAATTGAATGTGATAAAAAAAATATTTATGCATGATTTCAAATTTATAAAAATTTTAAGCATTGTGTATTTATATTAATATGAGTGAGATGATAATATTATTATATTGTAATATATTATTTTTATTTTAATATATATTTAATAGTTATATTTTTTTAATATATTTATGTCTAATATCACCCTTAAAATGTACGACCTTAGTTAAAAATAGTTTTTACAAAAAAGACCAATTTAAAAAAAATATTTTTATTAAAAAAATTCAATTTTTTATAGAAAACTTGTAAATTCATCTAAAACCAACTTGAATCTAATAATATAGATGTCTTTTATAATAAAAATAAAAAATTAAATTAAATTTTAATATTTAATATTTCTATTATATTTCAAAATTTATTTATTAATATTTGAAATGCATTACTTTTCTTATATTGTTATATTTTTGCATTCCTCTTAAACACTTATGCAAAAAAATTATATTATATATATTCATAATTATATATTTATTGTTGGGATAAGAAAGATATAGTCCCGAGAGGGGAGGGGTGAATTAGTACCCTCAAAAACTGTTAATGAATATACAATCTGTAATAGTAGTGACTATCTGTCCAACGGAATCCATTGTTTTCAACATACATTCAAATAACTTTGCAAATGTAAAGTGCATGAAAACAAACAATAAAACATTCATGAAATGCAACACATAACACAAGTATTTTGGCTACGCAGAAACCCTTATTAGAAGGTAAAAACTTGGGTGGGAATGACACCCACAAATTCTTCACTACTGTAGTAAATAAAGTGTGTCGGTTAACGATATAAGTTTGATCGCTTCTGGTGATCTTACCCCGTTAGGAGTAATTTTAGATCGATTAGATTTACCTTGTGAGAGGATTTTAACAACACTAATGAAGTGTACACTCGGTTAAGAGATTTTACAATCAGATTGTTAAGTCTACTATGTTAAGAGGTTTTCAATCCTACTATAATGATTAGAAGATAACATAAAATATTTATAAATGACAACTATGAATTGTTTGAATCAGATCAATGAAATACCAATTCAATTTCACATTGATGTGTAGTATACTGTCATTTGTTTTTCTTGGTAGCCTTTTTTGTTTCTGAATAAATTGAATACTTTCTAATAACTATTATGTTCTGTAAACCCTTATCTGAATTCTGATGTCTTGAAGGCGACTACTTCTTCATGATCTCCTTGTCATGAATTCTTAGTTATGTAAAAATAACATCAATTACAAATATATAGCACACTACTATGACCTAATTAGGTTTACAACATCTTAGAAAACCTAAGATCTATGGTGTACAAAAATAACCTAGATCTAGCTATTACATAGGAATCATCACAACATTTAATGATTACATCCGTAATAAATGTACCTCGATCTTTGTAATATGTTTATACATCTGTGTAAACCATTTGCATAGATAAATATGCCATTACTAATTACTATGCCATTTTTTGAACAACTCGGTGAATAATGCATTCTCTTTTTGGTGAATATCTTGATGCTCGGTGTGTAGAATACTCGGTGTTCACTGACTCTGTGCTCGGTATATACTGATGCTTGGTAAACATACTCGGTTAAACTAGTATCCATTTAGCTTTCAATTCCACCTTCTGACTGCTCGGTGTAAAGGCTTTGTTAGTTCAACCAACTAGCTTGTATAGCTTCTTATTTCATTTTTTACTGATTGATCATCATCGATTACCGACTACGTTTAGTTGATACTAATGAACAAACTTAATGCTCAATTAGAGATGATAATCTCCCCCTTTGGGATTAGTATCAAAACCAAAATGTATTTGTGCCTAAATTTTTTTTAAACTCTGTATATACATATAACTTTAAATATTTTCACTCTTCTAAAAAAACTCCCCCTCAGTGCATGCTCTTGCTATGTAGTTGGAAGTACAATGACATATACATATTTTCCCCCTTCTTTATTTTAATGCTAAAATAGAAATGTAATTACAATTTGTCAAAAATGTTGTGGTGGTTTTTCTTCAATGAATCCAAGAGGTTTTCCCATTCCTCTTTCAAGATGGTGAGAGCAATGTGCTCAAGACTACCTTGTGCATGCATATCAAAAATATTTTCCATAACAAATATCTCTGGTGTAGCCACTAACACTTTGGACTTTTTCAATGTGTCGCTCTATAATTTTTAGGTGAGGAAGCATCTCGGTGACTTGGTCAATTATGTTGTCTTCATGCTTCCTTAGATCTGCTCTTAACCATCTTAATTCTTACACTTTCAGAATATTCTTGTGAAAAGCATTTGGCTCGGTTAAGGAAGCATTTGCATTGGCTACGATATCTGCATCTAGATTCTTGATATTTTCACTGACCTCTGTAGTGAATGTCTCCATAGTGTAAAGCTTAAACAAAATTTAAATTATGTTCTGAATTATAGAATTTGGCTCGGTTATAACTTTAGAAATCTTTACCTTATTTATTAACACTTCTTGGCTTATCTTTTCTGCAAGTTTCGCTTGAATTTTGGCTTCTGTCCTTTCTTCTATCCTTTTCTCAGCATCTATGTTCGGGTTATTGATAGAATTTTTGAGAGTTCCAAGTTGGTCCAAGATAGGTATGTCTTCATTAACTTGGACATCAGGTACAACTTGTTGTAGAGTCTCTCACATCCTCTAGTATTTTCTTTCTCTTACTCTCATTCCTGAGTTTTTCCTATGCATCTTTTCTACTACATAATTCTCCATATTTTCTCAATTCTTCTGGGTCTATGGTCTGTGGGTCACACTCTAGAATAATTATGACTTCATCTAGTGTGACTGGTCCTTTACCATGTTTTCTTTTCTTCTTCTTAGACTCTGATGAAGCTATCTTCATAAATGGAACTAGAGATTTTACCTCTACATTTATCTTTTGATGCTTGATTGTAACTGTTTCTTCCTTCTTTTGCTCCTCGGTAACTTGAGTCTCGGTTGATACAGTTGGAGTCTCTGATTGAGTATCGATGGGGGTGGGCTCAGTAGTCTTAGCAGGCTTAGGATATTCCTATTCCTCTGTGAAAGCATCTTTTTCTTTAGGCTCATTTGTCTATGTAATTCTTGTTCCTTGTTCCCCTGTAGTATCCTTTTGTTGCTCGAGGATTGAGCCTTTGGGTTCCTTTAGTGTCAATATTTCAGTTGCTTGAACTAAAATAGGTAGGTCACCCGGTATTGTACTTACTATTGGCTCGGTAGGGGATTGATCTTCTTGCTGAGCTACATCAATTGTGACATCCTCATCATCCTTGATGTCATCAGGGTCTCCATTGGTAATGTCCTTAATGAGTGTAATGTCCCTTTTCTTCTTGATTTCTTCTTAGGTATAATGGCCAAAGCCAATTTATCTGCCTTTGCTTTTGCTTGGAGAATAGAAGTCCAAAGAAACTGAATATTGTCATCTACTTTAGCTATATTTTCATCAAGAATCTGAAGTGCTCATCTCTTTACAAGAAATCTCTTTGAATATTTCTTCATCAACTCATCAATTTCAGTACTTGTTAATGTTGGCATTGTCAAAACTACTGATATTTCCCTCATTGTCTTTTAAGTACTCAATGCATAAGTCCATCTTGTAAAAAATATGTCATATAGGCTCTTAGGTATATGCTTTAAAAATTCAATTGGTACCTATTTAAATTTGACCATCATTTGAATTATAGATTCTTCTATTTTATTCTGGTCCTCTGTTGATAGATGATCAAACTGACTTACTTTCGGGTTTCTTAGACCTCCATTGTCTATTATTGATTCTAAAACCTCATCTATAGATTGATTTTTATTAACAACAACTTTAAATTGATTGGAATCATCTTCATCATCATCAATGTCATCTTTTCCTCTTATTAACTTTCTTCTTTTCTTTGGGGCCTCAAATGTAGCTTGATTAGTTCTCTTCTTCTGAAATATTTTTTGTCGATGTGGGCCTAGATATTTTCACAACTCCTTTCTTCAATGGGGATGAGGTTGCAGTGGTTGACCTTGTTCTTACTCTTCTTTGTGTTATTGTTTGTTTCTTCTTAGGAATGGCCTTAACTAGTGTTGGATATACATCCTTGTCTGACTCGATTGCCTCATCACGATCATGTGCCTTGTCAGTGAGAAGTAACTGACCGTCGGTTTCTCCTTCAACTAGAATGTCCTTAGACACTTTAGCATCTTCTCTAAATTTCTTTACTAAATCACTCATCATTTTCTTTGATTTATTTTAATCATCTACAGATAACTTTGTTCCCATAGAAATAGGAACACATAGTGGTCTACAATATGCCATGCTGAACCTGTCCAACACAGACTTCACATACTTATAACTCAACCAAAATTTTTTGTTAGACCTGTCTCTACTGATTTCCATACCCAAGATGTACCTTGCTACCCCAAGATCTTTCATCTCAAACTGTGTGGACAACTGAGATTTAAAATCAGAAATCATACCCTTACCCTTCCCAAACAACAACATATCATCAACATATAATGCAACAATAAGAAGGCGATCATTTTCAACTCTGAAATAAACACAATGATTTGATTTTGAACTTACAAATCCAATTGACAACACAAAGGCATCAAACTTAAGGTACCACATCCTAGGATATTAATTCAAACCATATAAAGATTTCTTTAATCTACAAACTAAGGATTCTTTACCTTTAACAATGTAGTTTTCAGGCTATGACATATAAATCTCTTCATCCAAATCACCATGAAGGAAAGTTGTCTTCACATCCATCTATTCTATCTCTAAATCATATGATGCAGCAAGAGATAACAAAAATCTAATGGATGTCAACTTTGCAACAGGAGAGAATATTTCACCATAATCTATTCCCTCTACCTGTGAATACCCCTTTGCAACCAATCTAGCTTTGTACCTTTCAACACTGCCATCTGCACAGAATTTCTTCTTGAACACCCATTTAAAGCCAACAAATTTTCTTCCTTTAGGCAAAGGTACAAGGTCCCAAGTTTTTTTTTTCTCCAATGAAGCCATCTCATCATCGATAGCCTCAATCCAGGAACCTACATCTTCCATGCCCAAAGCCTCTTTCACAGATCTAGGCTCATCAGTGTTAGTAATCAAAGGAAAAGCACAACTGGAATCTAACATAGAATAACCAAATCTTTCTGGTTGCTTTCTTTCTCTCATGGATCTCCTCAAGGGCTGAGGTTGAGGTTGTTCTTCCTCTTCTTCTGAACTATCAGAGCTGCTAGAGCTCTCCTCATCATTAGGCCCATCATGGTCTCTCTGTTCAGTCTTCTCAGGGGTAGGAGGCAACTGAACAACATCTTTTTCCTTTTCTTTTTCATCTGGTTGTAGCACAATAGGAGAAGATGTTAGCTCTCTGAAAATAAAATTTCTTCTATACAACACCTTACTATTCATAGGATCCCAAAGCTTGTATCCTTTCACACCAACACTGTATCCGATGAAAATACATTTGACAGCTTTGTTTTCCAACTTAGATATTTTCTCCTTTGGAACATGTGCATAAGCTTCACAACCAAAAACATGAAGATGTCTAATTGAAGGCTTCTTACCAGACCACACCTCCATGGGTGTCTTACCAAAAAGAGCTGATGTAGGAGATTTGTTAACCAGATAGCAAGCAGTGGCCACAGCTTCGGCCCAAAACCTTTGTTCTAAACTAGCTCCACTAAGCATACTCCTAGCCTTCTCCATCAGTGTCCTATTCATTCTCTCTGCAACTCCATTTTGCTGTGGGGTATAAGGAGTTGTCTTATGCCTCTCAATACCTTGTTCTTTACAGAACTGTTCAAACTATGCTAAGCAAAACTCGCCACTATGGTCAGTTCTCACACACTTAGTCTTCTTACTAGTCTGATTCTCTACAAGAGCTTTAAATTCTTTGAACTAACTAAAGACTCGTGTCTTACTTTTACGGAAATAAATCCAAGTCCTACTATAATCATCTATGAAAGATACAAAAAATATAGACTTGGAGATTGAAGGAACTTTTACAGGACCAAATACATCAGAATGAATAAGATCCAAAACATCAGAAGATTTGAGAGAACTAGAGTAAAACTGAACATGATTTTGTTTACCATAGACACAGTGTTCGCAGAAGTCAAACTCGAGATTGCAATCATTTAACCCCTCAACGAGGTTTTTATTTTTTAGGGTTCTGAGACCCTTTTCACCAATGTGACCAAATCTCATATGCCACAACATTGTCTTTTCTATAGGAAGCTTACCTTCCAAAGTGTTTGCACTACCATTGGAACCAATAACCACAAAATTCTTCACTACTCGTTTAGATGGTGAGGATGAAGAACTATTACATAGGGGAATACATGCATCTAGTTGAAATAAGGTACCTCTCCTAGTACCCCTCGCAAGAACTATCGATCCTCTCATCATCTTGCATCCTTCTTTCGAAAAAACAACCTGCACACCTACACCATTCAGCATACTTACAAATAATACGTTTCGTGCCAAACTCAGAATGTGCATAACTTCGTTGATTCCCTTTACTCATCCATCAGGAAATCTGATAGTGACCCTTCCGCATCCAACTATCTTTAGGTGAGAATCATCACCCAAGTACACCTTTCCACCATCAAACTCTTCATATTTTGAGAACCAGTTTTGATGAGAGGTCATGTGAAAAGAAGCACCCGAGTCTACCAACCACACATCATCAAATTCATGAGCTACCAAATCTTCAATAAAAGCATCTCCATCTTCTTGAGATTTTTCAGAAGCTGAATCTGAGCCTTTCATCTTCTTCTTTGGTTCTTTGTAGTCCCTCCGGAAGTGCCCAGTTTTATCACAGTTCCAACATTTTGCCTTGGAATTTCCAGGAGTCTTAGAACTCCCATAGGATTTAGATCTACCCTTCTTTGACTTGTTGTCATTTTTCTTTCATTTGTCATTGGATCTCCCCTAAACAGCAAGGGCTTCCTTAGAAGAATCAGAAGTCTTTCTTCGCATCTCCTTAGATAGCAGTGAAGACACCACATCATCCATACGGAATGTGACTATAGTACTTCTGAGGGCCATCACAAGATGGTCCCATGAATCTGGCAAGGAACAAAGTAGGGTCATACAATGATCCTCCTCCTTGATCTTGGCACCGGATGATGCCAACTGTGCAATCAATAAATTGAATGTGTTGAGATGATCAGTTATAGATCCACCTTCCTCCATTCTTAAAGAATACAACTTCTTTCTTAGGAACAACTTATTCACTAGAGATTTGGCCTGATACACAGACCCAAGCCGTTTCCTCAAAGAATTTGTAGTAGTCTCATCAAGAACATTCAGAAGAACGACATCTGCTAGACAGAGTCTGATGAGACCCTTAGCCTTCCCATCCTTGATCTCCCAATTCGCTTGAGATATCACTGCAGGTTTCACATCAAGCGAAGTAGCCTCCCATAGATCATGGTCTTCAAACATGTCTTCCATCTTGAGTTTCCACAACTCAAAATTAGTGCCATTAAATTTCTCCACCTCCATTCTACTATATGAGGAACTTGCCATCTCAATCTGCAAATAAGATTCAGAATGCTCTGCACAAATCTCCCACTCAACTTGAGATTAGCTCAAAAAAACCTACCCAACAACTAGGATCAAAAGTTTATTAGGCTCTAATACCACTCGTAAGAAAACTCAGGTGTGGAAACAGCTTCCTACACTAATCTCTAAACAAAAGTATTGTGCAAATTCTTTTATATCCTTACAATTTCAGATTCATTAACTACTTTAACAATGATGTTGCAGCCATATACCATGCATATAGAAAATAGAGAATGACACAATGATTTACCCTAGGGAAACCTTTCGGTAAAAACCCCAACACTCCAAAACCTGCACAGTGTATTAATCAAAACTATTACAATTTATAATACACTTGCAATGCAAGTTCTTTCAGAAGATTTTTGCAACTCTTGAAGACAAATCATGGTAGCATAAAACGTTCCAACAATACTTACTTCTCCTATCTTCGCAACCCTAAAAAAATGCTTATATCATGTGCTTCCTTTTTTAGGGAAACTTCCAAAGAGTGTACAATACTCATCTTTATCAGTTGCCACATGTCTTCACCTGTCATTGAATCTTCCAGACATAGCTCTTACATGTCATATGAATCTATCGTAACCGTTTCATCCATGATCTCCTTACACAATTCAAGATGCCGACACATCACGTGGAGTGACACATCAACATGCCAACTAGACATGTACACTCACACTTAATTACATTCTTTGCAAGAAATACCTTTTACAAAACAAATAATAAGAATAGGAATTATCCAAGGTTGAGACACCTTATTCCTAACAATCCTTAGCTAAGTGACTGACCTTGTGATAATGTAAACATGCCATACCAGTACTTGTCCAGGTACAAGATCTGCCTCTCTAGTTCTTCCTCATGCAGTTAGCTGAAATATCTCCATATCTTCCACATGATATACAACTAACCCATGTATTATAATCTCAAGTATAAGCATTACCTTGTCTCTTCGGTTGATAGGTCTTGTTTTTTCCTTTCGGTGTCCAAACTTTCTTCATCTTTGTTTCACATTCTTGTGAGGTGTGTCCATGCATGTCGCAAGTGCAACAATGTTTCTCTATGTAATTTTTATTAGGATTCCTATTCAACTTAGATCTTCACTTATATGGTTGATGTCCATACTTGTTGCAATTATAATAATAACCATTGAACTTAGGAGTGGTTTTAGGATTACCTTTTGATTTACTCCTGCAAACATTTGATGTGTGGCCCGGTTTACCACAATAATGTCATGAAAGTTTCTTTAGTCATTGACTCTTGTTGGTGTTCACATATTCATCTTTCTTAGATGATTCTCCTTGGTCGATATAGCCTAATCTAGTAATTCTTCCATGTTCTCTTTGACTGATAAGAAATTTATCATTTTTCTTGGAATTATCTTTAGCTTTCTTAATCATCTCCTTATGTTGTTTCTGCATCTCCTTAGAGATTCGAGGTCTAAGGTTCTTGGGTCACATGAAGGTATCTCAATGACTTTATCTTGGGTCACATGAAGGTAGCTTAATGAATTTATCTAATGTGACTTGGAACTTGAACTTTCTTGAAATTTCTTCCTTCTCTTTTTGTTGCTTGGATATGTACCATGGATGATCATCATGAATTTTCCTGATCGTAGATATCTCTAAATAGATCTTCGTCATCATTAGAAATTTCCATCTCATCATAGCTTAGCATTAAATGTTATTATGACCCTTGTATTTAATTTGTGTTCCTTAATCGGTGACTAACTTCTTTTATTCCAACTTAATTTTGGTTAACTTTTCTTGGTGACTGAAACCTTCTACTCAGTGCCTTGAGTACCTTTTCCTTTTCCTTTACCGAAACTTACTTTTATTTTATCGAATGAATTTTTCTACTCGGTAGCCAAAATTATTTTTCTTACTGGCTTGATTAATCTACTTTACTAATTTGATATAATCATATGTTAGGTAGAAAAAAATTATATGAATATAATATTAACATTATCTGATATGTATCAGTTGTCCAATTTAGTTCTTCAACTTCATAAAATTTCACTTCTTCTTCTCAACTCATTAAACTTATATAATACTCTAAATGATATGGCAACACAATATAAATTAGACATCAATTATTTGACATCAATGACAAGATAATAATTGACCTAATATTTCTGCTATCTTGTATATCTCTGATCTTGGTCAGTTTTCATCATCATCACCATCAATTATAGTAACAAATATGGCCAAGTAAGACTACATGGGGTTTTTATAGGTGCTAAATGGAAAGAGCTTGGTAAGTGTAATTCTTGTTTACAATACCATTTTCATATTTCACAAATTCTACAATGATCCAAATTTTGTAGTTTCTTTTCATAGAGATCACATACATATTTTTAATAATTACAATAACAACTATGGAAAAGGAAAACTCTACTCTAGCTAACTACCATTATATCATTTCTAAGGAAGAGACTTTTTGGAGATAGAGATCTAGATGCCTGTGGATTAAAGAAGGTGATAGAAACACTAGGTTTTTCCATATGACTACCTCTAAGCATAGGACGACCAGTAGGATCTCCCATATTCTCACTCACAATGGGAGAATTTAGAATGAGAAGGACATAAGAAGGGAAATGGTTGAATAATTCTCTTCCTTACTATCGTTTGATTCAAACCTTATGATGGCTGATCAGGATAATCTATTATTTATGATTTCTTCAATTTTTCTAAAGAGAACAATGATTTCTTGACTGCTCTCCCCTCTTCAGATGAAATCAAGCATGTGTTTTTTTCTTTTGAAGGAGATAAGTCTCTTGGTCCTTATGGCTTCCCTATGTTTTTCTTCCAAAAGTTCCAAATTATAATAGAAAAAGATATATCTAATGTTGCTAAAAAATTATATGGATCGACAACTCTGTTGAAAGAACTTAATGCAACTTTTCTGGTGCTATTTCCCATGAAACTCAGAGTAGATACTTTGGATTTATTTAGAGCTATCAGTCTATGCAACTCCATTTATAAAATAGTTTCTATATTTCTCATGGTTATAGTTCTTTCCCTTCTATCCTCTAATATTTGCCCGCAACAAAATGGAATTATTCTTGGAAGACAAATCTTGGATTCCATTATCAAAGTCCATGAAGTTATCCATTCCTTGTAAATATCTAAAAGTCAGGGGTTCTTTCTTATGTTAGATTTATCTTAAGCTTTTGATAGGGTGGAATGGGTATTTCTCTACAAAGTTCTAAAATCCTTTGGCTTTGGGGACCGGTTCTTGCAGTTCATGATACATCTTATTTCTACTTCTTCTACTTCTATTGTTGTGAATGGATCATTTTCTCACTTTTTTAAACCTTCTAGAGGGCGTAGTAAAGTAGATCCAATCTCACCTATCCTCTTTTCCATTAAATTCGAATGTGTGGGCATATTTTCCCAAAAAAAAGGAGATCGACATGTCTATCCAAGGTGCCAGGCGTTCTTCTGTGGAGCTCATTTGTTCCCATGAACAATTTGTTGATGAAACCATCCTTATGGGGAACTCTTCAATTAAAGAAGATATAAATATGAAGATAGTTATTAATACCTATACAATGGCTATTGGTCAATTTATTAACTGGAACAAGATTTCACTCTTTTTTGTGAACACTCCTGAAGCTATACAAAGGAAAATTTCAAGAATTTTGGGATGCTTTATTGGTTAGTTGGCTTCAACTTATCTTGGCTTGCCTTTGGGTTTAAAACCTGCAAATGATTTTTTGGATGAATCCGAGAGAGAGATTTAATAGAAATTATTTTTTGGATGACTCCGATAGAGAGATTTAATAGAAATATTGCAGATGGATCATGGGCAAGGGAAATAGAATCTATTTATAGGAGGAAAAATGGATAATGAACAAACCTCTTGAGGATTATCTACCTGATAATCATATTAAGGAAATATACAAAACCTGTTATGGTTTAACATGGTTAAGGATAAGTAGGACAATCAGATTTGGGTGAATCTCTCATTGATTGTCCCTTGTTTGGAAGCTATTATGCTTTCTCTAAAAGCGTGGAAAGTTCAAATGGATATGGAGGACTCCTTGATATAGGCTGCGACCTCTTCAAGTAAGTTTTTTGTCTCCTCAACCCCTTCTTTGCAAAATCCTATTACTGAAAAACCTCCCTTCTAGTTGCACTCTTGGATCAAATAACTTATTCCTAAGATTAATATGCTCTACTAGATTTCCCTTCAGAATAAAATCTTAATAGTGGATAATCTTTGTAAAAAGGGTATGATTATGCCAAACTATTGTTCTCTTTGTAAAAAGGGTGAACAATAATTTTTTCACCTATTCTTCAACTACCCTTTATCTTAGGAGGTTTGGTCAAAAAAATTTCAGATATGTGACACCTGCTGGATTTTTCCTAGTTCGGTGCATGATTTATTTAATCAGTTTATTTTTGTGGTCTTTTCCTAGGATAAGCCTCTCTAAAAGATGATAGTGCCTCATGTGATGTGGAAAATTTGGAAAAAAACAAAATAATCAGATATTTCATGACAAGGCCTCTACTCCAAATGATGTTTCTTTCAAATCTTTAAGAGGAATTAAAGAGAACTGGATTTTCTCCTTCAATGTTGGCTCTAACATTATGCTGGATATTGAAATATGCAATAATTGGGTGATGATGGTCAGGAATGAAGATAAAAATAAAAAGAGAGAAGGGGTTATCTGGCTCTCTCCTCCCCATGGATGGGTGAAAGTTAATGTTGATGGTGCAGCCAAGGGAAATTTTGGTCAAGCTAGTTGTAGTGGTCTGCTGCATGACTCTAGTGGTAATTATTTAGGGGTTTGGCTTTTCTTTTGGGAATCCAAAGTAAACATGTGGTGAAAGTTAAGGGAATTTTTTGATCTTTGAATCTAATTAATAATCGAAAGCATAAAAAAATTTAGATCGAAGGGGCTCTGACAATATCATCAGGTGCCTAAAAGGTGACTTTAATGCCTCTTGGTCGATTAATCACATAATTAAGGAATCCATATCTATCATTGATTCTTTTGATGAGGTTCATATCTCACATGTGTACCATGATGCTAATCTGGTGACAGATTCCTTAGCTAAATTGGCTGTCAAATTAAAGGATATGATTATTTGGCAAGGTAAAATTGATTTGAATGAGGACATCAAATCTATTTTGCGATATGACAAGATTTCTTGTAAAGTGGGATTTATTAATATTAATAATTTTAATGTCACTTAAGGGCATCAGAGTTTTCACCATCTTTAATGATAGTCCGAAGAGAATTACTTTTTTGAGAAAGATCAAGTGGAGTTTTTCCTTGTGGGTTTTCTTTTTTGTGGGCTGAGGGAAGTGTAGAGAGTTGTCCGTTGATTATTTTTCTCAAAGAGCTACCAGTATCACCATGGGAGGAGATTTGAAATGCAAAGAGTTGTTAAATTAGGATAAATGGAGGAAGGAACCGACGGACTGGAACAAACTTGAGAAGGGTATAATTACGTAATATTTATAGAGACTTCAAGGATTTGAGAAGAATGTTAGTAAGGATTTTGTTGATGGATGGAAGGAAGAGTCTGTTACTCTGTGCATGAAGGAAATTTCTTTAACAGGGTCCAACTCATTTCTGAAGTCACTGGGCTTCAGCACAAAGGTATGAATTTTTTTAGGGATAGGAAAGTGTCGGATAGATCTACAAAGATTTTTCCTACGGAGGGTGTTGAAAAAGATAAATTGGTTAAAAGTGGGGGTTTTTATGATGTTGATCGTATTAAGATTATTTGGAGAAAGATCTTGGTGGCTCTTATGGAATATATTACTCTTGAGGGAAGATACACAATAGTGCACTCTTACCATTTTATTCTAATAAATCATTTTAGGCACAAAATTTATGTTTATTTACCATTTTATTTGCTTATCTCTCTCAATTATAGGATTAGAATTCATAAGAGCAATTCTCATAATCTTGTGATCCATGAAGGTTTGATGTGTCTGTCAGGGAGGAGATGAGAAGTGAAAGGGGGTCATCATCCTGCATCAACCAAAAGGATTAAGTTTTGATGCAGGATCATCCTGGGTGTAAGAGTAATCTTGCATCACCCAAAAAATATTTTTGGTTTTGTTTTCAATAAGGGCTATCTTGTGCAGAGCTGCTATTTATGGAAACTTACTATTTTTAGTAGGTTGGTCATATGATCTTAGAATGTTCTGATTTCACAGTTGGAGGTTCATCTCAGTCATTTCAGCCTACTAGTTGAGTTTCATTGCCACATCATCAGTATTGGTGAAGTTATTGTGTACAACATCTTTCAGGTCAATTTTGAAGGCCTTAGAGGCTCTAGATTGCGATCGACCCCCAGCTGACTGGCGCTAGTGCATGTCAGGCACTGTAGATCTCATCGTGGCATTTTCAAAATGTGGTTACAATAGGAAAAGGAAACTATGGTTAAAAAGTTATGGCCTCTAGAAGTTGGGTTACCTAAAATCGTATTTTGTATTTCTTTTGAGCGGACCCTATTATAATAATTGTAAAAATAAAATAATTCCATGTTGAGTCGGCCTAAAAGGCTAAATTTCTGGAACCTTCTCGGGTGGTTGAAATTTCCTATATAAGGAAGGTCCGTAGTGTTGTCTTACGTAGTTTTGGGGACAGTTCTCGGTAGTAGATCTGGGTATTGATTTGAGGCTTTTTCCTACAGAATATTGTAAGGGAATACCCATGTGGCTTTGCATATTGTAATTCTGAAAGTTTGTAATTCCACATTTGTGGAGATAACAAGAAGCCCATTTTCTGTTCTTGCATATTATTGTTGTTTCTCTATTTCTGTTATGAGTTTGTGGTATTAAGGGGAGCACCCTTCATCAAGTGGTATCAGAGAAGGAGTTCCTGAGTGTGTAAATAAATCGCCGATTGTGAGACAGTTTGCACCAAGACTGTGGGTTAGGGTTTCTGTGTAAACAGATCACCGATTGTGAGGCAGTTTGCACCAGGACCGTGGGTTAGGGTTTTTCTATAAATAGATCGCCTAATGTGAGGTAGTTTGCACCAGGACCATGGTTAGGGTTTCAACGAGAAGCACAAAAATGCCTCCATGAAGGGAACATGGCGGAAGAGCTGGTGTTGTAACACCTAAGGTTAGGGAACTGCAGAGACAAGTGCGAGCATTACAAGAGGAGATTCGTAGAGGAATGAATCTTAATGTGAGAGATGAAAGTGAGGATGAAGCCGAGGGAGAAGGAAATTATGATCAGGAGGGAGAAGTCAAAGTTTTGAAACAAGAGGAAGAAAGACTTTTTCGAGCGATCTCAAAGATCGGAAAGAGACCTAAGATTGAGGTTCTGACATTTTCTGGAAATCTTAACCCAGAGGAATTGATTGACTAGATCAATGAATGTGAAGAATATTTTGAGTATGGAGATATCAAGGATCTTGATCGGGTCAGGTTTGCAAAGGCCAAACTGAAGGGTCATGTGAAGATCTGGTGGCAAGAGATTTAGTTAGAGAAAAATCAAAGAGGAAAGGATAAAATCACAAGATGGGATCGAATGGTGGATAGATTGAAGCGATAGTTCATTCCTGTTGATTATGAGCTTGACCTATTGAAGAAGATGCAAAGTTTGAAGCAAGCAGCGAGATCTATTCAGGAGTATACATAGGATTTCTATTGAATCCTCATCAAAATAGGCCATGCAGAAGATGACAAGGAGAAAGTTTCCCATTATCTTAATGGGTTAAGGCCGAGCATTCATGAAGAATTGAATCTGGTTCGAATGAACAGTATTGAAGAGGCATACCAGTTTGCCCTAAAACTAGAGGAAAAGCTCAACAAGAAGTTGAGAGAAGACAAAGCAGAAGAGGTCGTGATGGAAGATTTGGTGGACAGTTATATGGAGATCGAAATGAATATCTAAAAAAGCAGGATGAGGCCAGTAATAGTCAGAATCAGAGAGGAGATAATTTCAATCATTTCCATGATCAAAATAATAGAGATTAGAGAGGAAGAGGAAGAGGACAATGTTCAGGAAGAGGAGGCTTCCGTGGAACATGTTTTCACTATGGAGAAGAAGGTCATAGGGCATTTGAATGTCCTCAATGCCAAGGAAGGACAAATAGGAGGAATGAAGGCCAAGCCAGAGTTGCACATGTTGATGAGGATGCCAAATTATCACATTCTAAAGATGCTGAAAGAGGTGAAATGTTGATTAACAAAAGAGTCCTACTGAGTGGTGAGAATGAACTTGAGCAAAGGAGGAGCCTATTTTGCACCAGGTGCAAGTGTGAGGGTAAGTGTTGTGATGTAATTATTGATAGTGGTAGTACTAATAATTTGGTGTCAGAAGAGATGGTGACAAGGTTGAAGCTCAAGAGGTAGAAACATCCACATCCATATCGGGTTGCCTGGGTGCAGGATGACCACAAGGTCATGGTCAGTGAACAGTGCCTAGTGAAGTTCAAGATTGGTGGGTACCAAGATGAGGTACTATGTGATATCATATCTATGGATGCATGTCATATGTTGTTGGGTAGACCTTGGCAATTTGACAGGTGTGTTGTACATGATGGTCGTGCGAATACCTATTCCTTGATAAAGGATGGAGTGTGACATAAGCTAAAACCATTGAAAGAAACATAAGAAAAGGTATGTGGTAATGCAAGAATAACTTTTGTTGATAGAGAAAA
Source organism: Chamaecyparis obtusa (assembly GCA_027943335.1). Lineage (NCBI taxonomy): Eukaryota > Viridiplantae > Streptophyta > Pinopsida > Cupressales > Cupressaceae > Chamaecyparis > Chamaecyparis obtusa. The sequence continues at coordinate 187,702 of BSBK01002916.1, read as the reverse complement.
TTTCTTAGCTGGTATGTTGCATGAGCATATGTGTTTTACCTTAATTCCAAAGGATGGGAAAGAAGAAGTAGAAGATGTACCTGTAGAAGTTGTAGAATTATTGAATGAGTTTCAGGATATTGTATCCGATAATGTGCTTGATGGATTACCACCAGTAAGAAAGGTCAGTCATCAGATGGACTTGATTCTAGGAGCTAGTTTGCCAAATAAGGAAGCACACAGAATGACACTAGCAGAAAGTGAAGAGTTCAAGACAGATTTGAAGTTTAGTTCATCACATCATCCACAGATTGTATATGGAGGTAGTCCTAGAAATGCATTTGAGTTGAGGAAGATAGATAAAGGAGAAATAAGTAGTTCTGAAGCTGAGGATTTTGCAAAATATTTGAAGAACATCCATGAGGAGGTGAGGAAGCATATTACCAAGATGAATGTGCAGTATAAGGATGAGGCAGATGAGAAAAGGAGGCATAAGGAATTTCAGGGTGGAGATGAAGTCATGGTTCATTTGAAGGAGAGATTTCTAGTTGGTACATATAACAAGTTGAAAATGAAGAGGTTTGGGCCATGTAAGATACTGAAGAAGCATGATTCTGGAAATGCCTATGAGATCAAGTTGCCTACAGAGCTGAATATTTCACCAGTATTTAACATTTTAGATTTGATAGAGTATCATGAAGGAGGTGTTGAAGATGAGATCACAGCAACACAGTGGAGTATTCCAGCAACTAGTTCAGATACCAAGGAGATTGAGGATATATTGGATAGTCATGTTGGTAGAAGCACAAGGAACATGACATATGAAGAATATTTGGTCAAATGGAAAGGATGACCTATTGAACATTGATCATGGCTAACAAAGGAGGAGGTTAACCATCTTGGTTTCCCTCTTCACACCTGAGTCGTGACAGGGTCACTTCTCAAATTACCCTGGGTGTCTGATGTCGGAGCATCCTGGGTGTAAGAGCAATATTGCATCACCCAAAAAATATTTCTGGTTTTTTTTTCAATAAGGGCTATCTTGTGCAGAGCTGCTATTTATCGAAACTTATTATTTTTAGTAAGTTGGTCATATGATCTCGGAATGTTCTGATTTCATAGTTGGAGGTTCATCTCAGTCATTTCAGCCTACCGGTTGTGTTTCATTGCCACATCATCAGTATTGGTGAAGTTATTGTGGTTTTTGGGTACAAAATCTTTCATGTAAATTTTGAAGGCCTTAGAGGCTCCAGATCACTATCGACCCCCGACTAACTGGCACTAGCGGGTGTCAAGCACTGTAGATCTCATCATGGCGTTTCTGAAAAGTGGTTACAATAGGAAAATGAAGCTACAGTTAAAAAGTTATGGCCTTTGGAATTTGGATTACCTAAAATCATATTTTGTATTTCTTTTGAGCGGACCCTATTGTAATAATTGTAAAAATAAAATAATTCCATGTTTAGTCGGCCTAAAAGGCTAAATTTCTAGAACCTTCTCGGGTGGTGGAAATTGCCTATATAAGGAAGGCCCGTAGTGTTGTCTTAGGCAGTTTTGGGGATAGTTCTTGGTAGTAGATTTGGGTATGGATTCAAGGCTTTGTCCTATAGAATATTGTAAGGGAATACCCATGTGGCTTTGCATATTGTAACTCTAAAAGTTTGTAATTCCACATTTGTGGAGATAATAAGAAGCCCATTTTCTGTTCTTGCATATTATTGTTGTTTCTCTATTTCTATTATGTGTTTGTGGTATTAAGGGGAGCACCCTTCATCAAGTTTACTTTGGAAAAGAGTACCTATGATGGTGATAGGGACATGGAGACTAATGATAAGAGGTTTGAGGAGGCAAGGAGTGTTGTCTATGTGGTTAATTCTACATATGATGATGTAGAAGGAATGGAGACTAAAGAGCAAAAAGTGGAAGACGGGGAGTAGACAAAATATGGTGATATGGACTCTGCCCCTCCTAAATATGACACTTTTATAGAGCATGATGTGGATAGTAGTACTCACACCATTCTTGATGGTGCCCCTAAGGCTTCGTTGAGTCCTAGGGAGAAGGAAAAGGTTCCCATTCTGGTTGATTATGTGAGCTTAGTGGACCATGATATGTTTATTTCCCTCGAGGAGAATGAAGGTAAGGTTGAGATGAACAAAGGCAACACTAGTCTGTTGAAGTTGGAGAAAGCTACAATCAGAGGCTAGTCTTTCTTGGAGAATAATGTGGACCCTAACAGACTTATTATGCAGCTAATGATCAATGAACTCGAAGATAATAGAGAATAATCTTTAGGTGTTCTTTACACTGCTAAGGCCATGTCCATATACTCCTTTTGGTTGGATAGATGGACCTTCCATGAAATCAAAAGCCTTCAGTTGAAGTACAAATCTCTCTATTCTACGATTGATGACTTTCATCAGGATTCCTTGTATGGTAGATCGATGGTCATGGAAACCCTATCAAGATTCTGGAGGCAAAGGTTATTGGTCTTTCCCCCAAAATGGATCTAATGCAAAAATCTATGAAGGCTATTCTCAGTCATACTCAAGAGTTGATTAAGGACTTTTTTGATAACCTGAACTTGTTGATTGATAAGGTGGAGATGTCTCCTAGGGAGATTTATTTGGTGAATCTAGAAGCGAATGTTGGGGATTTTGTTGGTCTTGTGGCTGGTCGTGGAAACCACATGAGGGCTAATAAGGAGAAGGGCCACCCTCAAGATCCTAAGCAATGTACTGATATCAAGGTGACTATTCAAAAGATTTTTAAATTGAAAGAGGAGATGGCCTCTACCCTCAAGGACTTGGCCTAGTGGTTGTGGCCTCCTTATTCTCGTTGTTTTTTTTGTTGTGTGTTTTCTTTTGGTTTAGTTGCTGGTTTGTTGGCTAGTCTTTTTGTGGTGTTGGTTTGGGCAGCATTTTGTTTTGGGCTCTTTGTTGAATATATTTTGTAAAGGGTTTCAGGTCCCTTCAAAACCTTATTTTGCATCTAACCATGTTATTTCTAGAATGGTTTTTTTAATTAGTAGAAGAAAACTAGTTTTACAAGGACCATAAACCCAAAATTATAAAATAGAAAGGTTTATCCTGTTAACCAAAGAAAATAGATGCTAAATAGACATGACCCATATGCCAACCAAGAGCTAAAAATAGGGGAAATCAATCCCTAAAATACCTACATCCACTTGGCCAAATTCTGATTCACCTAATTATATCTTCATTAATGTCTCTAATGTTCTTGACAACACTATCTAAAGGAGTGAAATCATTATTCGTATTCGTTAGGTACATGGTTTGGCCCGAATTGGTCTAAAGGAGTGGCATCCTTATTCTTACTCCTAAGACGCATAGTTGGGCCTAAACCATGTTAATTAACATAGTAAGCTTCCTTTGTACTCTAACAAGTAAAATAATAGTGTACATACTCCATGAGATGCTTAGTCGATGTAGATACAATTGGAAAGGATGTTGGCATGTATCAAGTTGTAGGTGAAAGGAATACTTCTCTATGTTAAAGATCAAGAGATATGTTTTGTTTCCTCAAATGGTTGAATGGTGAGATGATACATGTATAAATGATACCAACACATAAGCATTTGAAGATGAAAAAATGGGCATAGTGGATGTTTCAATTTCACTCAATGCAGACAAGAGGTTGTGCTCCTCCAAGTTATGTTCCTAATAGAAAAAGAGATAACTTCATCTTCATGTCATATGTAGATGATATTTTATGAAATATGTTTGAGATGAAGGGTTAGATTTGATTGGTAAAAGATTATTAAAGCTCAATAAAATCTTCAAAATTTAATTTTTCTATTGATGACATGATAGTATTGGTTTTTGGCATTTAAATTCATTTGTTTGAGCATTTTCACATCTCATCGCAATGCAAAGAAAGAAATAAGATAAGTAATACTTAGTGTCAAGAACAATTTTTAGAAAATGTCAAAGTAGTTAGATAGAAATACATGGAGGGGAATTTGGTTCCATATTTTAAAATCTACTATCAGAGAGAATATGAACAAGAGACAAGTCAATAAAATTACAAGAGTATCAAAAGATGTAAAATGTAAATATTTTTACTAACAATGTTTACAGCTTGACTTTTCCTCAATTGAGATTACTAACCCTATTTTAAAGAAAATTTATTGATATTCGAAGGAGAAAAAATCAAATGATTTGATGAAATCATGTTGATATTCTTAACTAGTTGAATCATAATGTTCCTCTTCTCAAGCTTGCAATCCAAATTTTTGAAAAATCTCTTTCTTGCCAAAAGTTATTAGAGGTTAATCTCTCCTTAATTTTCAAACAGATTCTCAAGATCTATTAACCTACCAAAATTGGAAAAAGTTAATTAACCTTTTGGAGATACAAAATATAGTGGTTAATTAAGCTCTTTGCAATTTTTTGAAAGGTTAATTAACTTGTTTTAAATTTTGAAAAGGTTAATTCAACTTTATAAAATACAAAAAAATAAGAGGTTAAGTAAACTCTTTCCCAGTTAAGCTTTGCATCCTTTAATCTTGAGATTGTGAATGAAGAATTCAGTTTTTGATTAAGTAAAAATAGGTTTTGAAGGAACCTGAAACCCTTTACAAGAAATTCATAAAATATATTCAAATAAATCCTACAATGTGAGACAAACCCAAAACATGACATGAACAGAGCAACATACCAGCAAAAATTATTAACATTTTGCTTTACCCACTTTCATTTGGGATCGGAAGTTCATGTCAAAAGAGGGCAAAGACCTCTTAGAGTTTTTACCTTTTACCATAATCCATCCATATTCCACCATAGTAGTCACACTCTTCCAAGTCAACGAATCTAGCTAAGAGGACCCAACTATGGGGGCACACTAAGAAAAATGACAGAAAGGACTAGCATCCTCCACAGGCATAGTCCCACCAGTGTTCGAGGAGACAGTACTAGTAGTAAAGTGAGTAGAACAAGCATTCACTTGAGAGACAAGGACATAAAATTCCATAGGGATAACACCAAAAATACACTGGACAATAGGAGTCCTATCACAAATATTGTGAGATACAATTTAAATTGATCCAGGTGTCTCCACCAATCCAGAATCAGTATTGGAAGCTTACCACACATTGGCATCAACAGAAGGCACAATATTATCCTCGGCAACCATCTAAGAGAAACTCCACCAATCCAGAATCAGTATCGGAAGCTTACCACACATTGGCATCAACAGAAGGCACAATATTATCCTCGGCAACCACCTAAGAGAAACTCCTCTGGGCAGAGTTCTTGTAAATCATGTAATGTTGGACATAAGCATTTTTCCACCAAGAACTAGCCCTCTTAGATTTTAGTAGATCGCATTTGTCCACCACATGGCCAGTTCTAAAACACCTTCTAAACCTGAAGGGAATCCATTCAAAGTCCAAAGTTCAGATCTAACAACCCTTAGAAGACACAAGATTGATCTCATTTGGAAACCCCTTAGAAACATCTAAATCTACCTGAATCCTAACAAAAGTTGAGTTGTAAATATGAGAGGGAAGCATTGATAGACATGTGAATTTCTTGATAGAAATATGGTTGTGTGGATTACAAAAGTTATAGAATATGTAAGATTTCAATTTGGTGAAAAGCCTTCAAAATATTTTAGGTTTCAGTTTTTTTCAAAATGTAGATTTCATTGTCAGTTCAAGCAAAAAAGTGTAACCCACTATTGTGGGTTCACCCCATACCATTGAATAATATTCTCAAACTTTTCACTATTCAATTCTGGTTTCTAATATGCACTCTTGTATTTCTAGTACAAGGCTATGCAATTTTTGAATTCCCAAGATTATACTACTTGTTACACTCTTAATGTGATAAATGTCATGGGAGTCATGAAGAATTACACTCTTAACTAATGTTTTGGCAAGACATCCCTGCATATGGTTGGGCATCCATGCAAGCACTTGTTTCATAGCTAGCAATATAATTTTTTAATTGCTTTGGTATGATTAAGGAAACTCTTAGACAACCTCTTTTGGACAACACTCACCACAACTATAATTTGACTTAAATGAAAGTATTTTTTTGAGAATGCCTCTTTTTATTTGAGACTATAGGAGGACCTTCCAAAATTTAAAAAGAGGTTGTGTAAATTATTCATTTAGATCCTTGTCAAAAGAGGTCGTGCATATCCTTGTCATCTTCAATAATATATAAACAAAACTATCATATAAACATGATTTTATAATTAAATTCTAACGATAACTTTAACCCTAATTATAATTAATGGGCAACACATACTTTCTTCAATTTCCATACATTATTTTTTTTAATAATAACAACCCTAATTTATGAAATTTATACCTCTTCAGGTCTGAATTTGATTTGAAAAAGAAAAAAAGAAAGATCATTTGATAGAATTTAACATTCTAATAGATTATAAATAGTTTATCCTACTTATCATTAATAATCAAAGGATGCATGTTTATAAAGTGAAAACTCATCATACTTTCTGTTGTCATTGAACCTCAGGTACTTGTAAAATAAAGTAATAAAAACTTATCATATTTTCGATTAATTATTAAAAGAAACATGTTTCTATCGAGAAAGAAGACAGATCACAAAGTATTGCCGTTCACTGGGGGTAAAAGATCAAACAGTAGATAATTTTCTATTCTACATTTTGATAGATCCTACATATAACTTGCGCCTAATGAATGATATCAATGAACGAAGACAAAATTAAAACAAAACGAAGATCATAAATATCGCCAGTTGTGGTCTTGATATTTTGCATGAACTTCTTGAATTTATCAATCTGGAATTGCAGGCTGTCATCCCCGTCACTGCAAAATTTACTCCATGTAGATATTAGGAAAACCCATTAGAAAAGCTGTCAAATCATAACAAACTATTAGAATAGAGATTGTGACTTGAGAATCTAAGATCGAATATAATAGCAAATCTAAGGTCGAATATAATAGCAATTAGAGATTGTGACTTGAGAACAGTGAGATCAGATATAATAGCAATTGTAACTTGAAATGAAATGCATTATTTCTTTTGAAGACACGAGAAGAAAGGCGGAACGATGGTGTTCCATGACTAAAATGTAACGTCTACTACTCTTTCACTATCGGCGATTGAAATGTAATTTTTAATGGACTTTTTTTTCCTTTTTGTTTAACATTGATTTATCCCAAAACTGAAACCCTACAATCCATCAAATGATTGTTTTACAGAACTCCAAATGCACAAGCAATTATTCCTTTTAAAACTCTAAATCCCATTTAACAAACGATTGATTTTAAAAACTCTGAACCCTATAGAAAGTATTCAGGTTTGCAAAACTCTGAACAATAACAAAATAACAAATAATTGAATCGAAAAAAAAGAAAAGGGCGACAACAATTGTGTTTAAGCGGAGAGTTTAGCCAGCTGAAAGTGAGCGGACTGAAGTAATAGTGCGCGTTTCGTTTTAGATTTTTTTGGATGTCCATGATCAACAAGCTCTCTTAAAATTAAGTTACCAATGGCCCGTTTTGCCATATTAATATTTTAGGTTTGTAATATAGGATCTAAAATTACAAATATAGACCATGAACAAACACTCTAACTCAATCCTGTTTCCATCATTTACAAAAAACACCCTGCAAAACAAATTCAGACAGAGTTCTAAAACTCTACAGTGGCTGTACTATTCGAACTCATTCCTTCATTATCCACCCTTGCTGTTTTTTCGGTTATTCTTCCTTGCAAATTAGAGATACTCTAATGAAAGCACATAACATGAAATACCAAATTAGAGATATTCTAATGCTGAATTAAATGCAAAGAAAAGTCTATTAATAGATGGCAATCGTTGTACACTCATCAGAGATCTGCGCTCTTGCTGTATATTATCTGCACTCAAAGATATTTGAGATTTCATGAGAAGGTCTTGAAATAGGAATTATAACACAGGCATAGACCTGTTTGTTTATATGTTTGTCAGAGGAGATTTCAGTGTCTTGTTATATGATATTACATTCAACAAAACATCCTTTAAATCTTATTTCTATTCGCTTATTTACAAGTTTAAAATATGTTCGCTTCTACTTCTTATAGGAAGTTTTAAAATTTTGCTCTCATAAAATTATATTTATTTATAATTAATTTTAACAGTTAAATAATAACTTAAGGAGTTGTAACATACTATATTTAATTGGAAAAACTGAAATAGAGACTATTACCATCGAATTCCAAATCCATTTGAAGAAAATATCAGAAAACAGAAACAAACTCAGACAGAGCTCTAAAATTCTGAGAGCGCCTATTATGGCTGCCGTACTTTATTCTCGCTTGTAAATCCATATTACTACTCATACCATCTCAGGCTCAAATTGTAGTTTCCTTAATTGCCGTGGACAGAGCAAGAGGGCCCAGAGCAAGAAGAGCCGGAGCCGGAGCCAGAACCAAAAGCAGAGCCTGAGCCGAAGCCAGAGGCAGAGGCAGAGGCTGAACCAGAACCATGAGAGCCAGAGCCAGAGCCAAAACCAGAGCCGGAACCTGATCCACGCGAGCCCGAGCTGGAGCATGAAGCGCTAGAACGAGAGTTGGAGCCAGAGCCAGAGTGGGAGATGGAGCAGGAGCCCGAGCCGGAGCAGAAGCAGGAAGAGGAAGAGCTGGAGCTAGAACCGGCTTCTGGAAACATCCTCTTCCCCGCAACTGCGAGCACTACAGTGCAACACAGCAGGAGTAGAACTAGTTTCCCTTGATGCACCATCTTCGTTATTGTAAGCAGAAATCCCTACACGAGAATGAATAGAAAGAACTACCCCTTGCCTCTCTTTTATAGTGTATGGAAGGTGGGTGTCAACAATGAGGAGCTTGCGAGTTTACACCAGATGACAAACGTCATTGGATCATCATCACAAATTTAGTGGCACTACATTCCTTTCAGCAAGCAGCATGAGTTAGTTTCATCATCTTCCTTCTTGTTCCTAGTCGGCTGTTACACCATTGCCAACTGTTTTTCACTTTTTTTTTAATCTTCTAATCACATATTATCTAGGTGCTTTTATCTAATAGAAAAGGAGGTCCAATGGTTAGGCCTATAGAAAAACAATGTTTTAATAATATATTGAATCATTAAAAATTTAATATTTTTAAAACACCTTAATACCACATTTATTATTATTTAAACTACATTTTTATTGGCTTAATAGTCGGTGCAGTGTGGATCTTCGAGTTTCATCATTCCTTTCATTGCGGATTGTTACACTATTGTCAACTGTTTTCACTATATGTCCCACTAACATCCATAAATAAGATTTCTTCTCATAAAATATTACCCATAAGTGCTTCTATCCAATAGAAATTGACATATCAGAATTGCCTACCCCCTATAAAATATATTTTATATGAAACATTGGAAAGTACAAATTTTAAAGAAAATAATTATTAACAATAGTGTATGGAAGGTGATTGTCAACAATGGAGAGCGTGAGAGTTTACACTAGATGAGACACGTCATTAGATTATCATCATGAATTTAGTGGCACTACATTCCTTTCAGCAAGTAGCATGAGTTAGTTTCATCATCTTCCTCTTATTAGGCTATTACACCATTACCTAAGTGCTTCTACCTAATAGAAAAGGAAGTCCAATGGTTAGGCCTATTGAAAAATATAGTTTAATAATATATTAAATTATTAAAAATTTAACATTTTAAAAATAGGTGCAGGGTGGATCCTCTAGTTTCATCATTCCTTTCATTGCCGGTTGTTACATTGTTGTCAACTGTTTTCACTATATGTCCCACTAACATCCATAAATAAGATTTCTTCTCATAACATACTACCCATAAGTGCTTCTACCCTATAGAAATTTACATATCAATATTGCCTACCCACTATAAAAATATATTTTATATGATACATTGGAGAGTACAAATTTTAAAGAAAATAAATATTAACATTAGATGTGAATACCACATCTAACATTATTAAAACATAATTTCCACTATGAAATTGAAGACTTACCTTAAGGAACACAGTAAAATAAATTTGAATGTGATAAAATAAATATTTATACATTAGTTCAAATTTATAAAATTTCCAAGTATTGTGTGTGTGTGTCTATATATATATATATATATATATATATATATATATATATATATATATATATATATATATATATATATATATATATATATATATATATATATATATATATATATATATATATATATATATATATATATATATATATATATATATATATATATATATATATATATATATATATATATCTGTGTGTATGTGTGTGTCTATCAATTAGCACCTTTAAAATGTAACCTTAGTTAAAACTATGTTTTTCAAAAAATATCTATTTTAATTTTTTTTTCAAAAAAGACATTAATTTGTTTTTTAAGGAAACTTTTAAATTCATCTAAAACCATCATGAATTTGATAATATTGGTATTTATTTTGAAATTAAAATAAAAATGAAATTAAATTTTAATATTTAATAGTTCTATTATATTTCAAAATTTATTTATTAATATTTGAAATGCATTACTTCTTTTATATTGTAATATTTTTGTGTTTCTTCTTAAACACTTATGAAAACAAATTATATTTATATATGTACTCATAATTATTCATATTTATATCTAATTGTACTATAGTTCAAAATAGACTGTAACTTAACCATAATCATTACTTTGTTCCTTTCCTTTTATTTTAATACAACAATTTCTAACCTTAATCCTAATTTGATTTTTAATTGAACTAATCTTATTTGTAGATCTAGATCTAGCCCTAATTCAACTTTATCTATAAAAAATAACATGTTAAAATAAGCAAGGCAACCATTCCCATATGCACATTTTCATGCATCGAACTTCCATTGAACATAAAACAAAAACTAATATCAATACAAAGGTGATTTCTACATTGGGCTGCTAGGACCTTCACAATCTAGTACGGTAAGAAAATTTTAAGATCGTTGCTTAGTTTCTCTATAATGATAATCATTTCTCAGTTTCTAGTTGGCATGTCATCTTGTGTGGTTGTTATAGTGGGTTCTAGACATCATGAAGATATCATGTCTATAACTTCATTGGGATCTATTATTTTCAGATAAAGATTTCCTATGATTGGTCCAGTCCTATATTTATTTCCTATTGTTGATTCCCCAGTTAGCCATATCTAAGTAAAACATATGAGTTTTATAATATTTTAATTAGATCTAATATATTATAATTTAAAAAAAATATTAAAGCATATTAGAAAAAAATAAATTTATATTTAATACTAGAGGAGAGAGTCTCATCTTCAAGAATCTGTAATTTTTTTTTGAATGGTGTAGGTTTGATATGGGAAATTTGGTAAGAGACGAAAACTTTCCATTTCGGATAAGTTTGACTTTGAGTAGTTATAAAAGAGAAAATATACATTGAAAACTAATCTTTCTTCTTTTTTGCACTAGCTATACATGTCATCTATAGCATATTTTAAAACCAAATTTAAAAAAATGATTATTTGCATATAAATTTTTGGTGGGAACTAGACCCCAATTTTCACCATTTTTCAACAATTAAAAAATGGACTTCAAAAATTAAAAAAATGATGTCAATTCTCATTCATTTAAAAAAATAAAAAAATATAGGCATAAATTTTTTCAAATTTCTCACATTTCATCATCTTCAATTTCTAAACATAAATACATCACTTTTATGTCATTAAAGTTGAACAGTTTGCATCTTGTTGACCTTTTCCTTTATAAAAGTGTGACACAAGTTTGTACTTTTACCTATTTTGAATCTCTGTTGTTATCTCATTTTTTAATTCCTCCATCATTTTCTATAGCCTTTTAGGGCTCATTCTTCTAGGAGGTATGTTCACAAGGATGCCAATCTCCTAAGGTTTGACGATATCATCACAAGTGTTGATTGCCTAAACAGATCCAACAATCTATCAACACCAATAACCTGTCTCAAGCTATTAAGTCAACCAGTAAACTAGGAAATTTAACTAGAAACCATGAATCCTCACTTGTCAATCACTCAACCAACCCTTATGGTGGGTCTTTCTACAATTACAGGTCAAATTTCACTACTACCACCCCACAACCAAAAATTTCAATCACCGGTACTTGATCCAATTGATTCCTTATCACTATCTCCCTTTGCTATGCCAATCAGCTAAAAACCTACTACTGACCACCTTCTAAAAACTATCAGTCGATCTAGATCAGATCCATATCTCTTCCACTCCACAAACAAGAATTACATTCAGATAGCTTGCAACAATCAACCTTTCAAATTCGCCATTGTTAATATACACTAGTAAGAAGTCAAATTCATTTCCCTCAATGTCAAACCCTTATATGTAGCTAATCATTCCTCAAAATTACATACATTCCATAGAGAAAACCGCATCACCTATAAAGCTCTTAATCTACAAGCTCGTAACATTGAAACTATCCTTCCTACAATTTCTTCTTCATGAATTCCCTTCTCTACCAACTCTTCTTGGTTTTCTTCTTTGATACCTCAATTCTCTTCTCTCTCTCCCTCTACTTAAAAATGAATTGGAGTACCCTTCTTCTTTACAAGATAAAAAACAACAAGTTCACTTATTCAATCACCAAATTCAAGATAAAGAAAATGTATTAGATCAAATAGGATAGGACCCTAATCTATAGGAACACCCCCAAAATAGATATGACATGGTATGCGATCATGCAAGGAGGATGACCATGAATTAAAGAACATCAAATAATGTGCCATGAACAACAGCAAATAACATGAATCTTCACCACAAGCTGGATCTCGGTAAACAAGATGTCAAGAATAGGAAATAAATATAGGACCGAACTAATTATAGGATATCCTTATTGAGAAATAATAAATCCTGATGCGTTCATATACATGATATCTTCATAATGTCTAAAACACACTGTAACGACCACATAAGATGATGTGCCAACTAGATCCACTACAACTAAAAACACAGAAACTGCCCAATTAGAACAATAAATAAACAAACTGAAAAGAAAATCTTTTTGGGCAATGGAAGATTTCCAACTACCCAAGGAGACTTCTGCATTAGAGTAGAACTAGTTTTCCTTGATTCAACATCTTTGTTATTGTAAGAAGAAATCCCTACACAATAATGAATAGAAAGAACTACCCCTTGCCTCTCTTTTATAGTGTATGGAAGGTTGGCGTCAACAATGGGGAGTGTGAAAATTTACATTAGATGAGAAATTTATAATGAATTTAGTGGCACTACAAGAGGCATGAGTTAGTTTCATCATCTTCCTCCTAGTTGGTTGTTACAACGTTGCCAACTAGTTTTCAATTTTTTTGTTCTCATCACTTATTACCTAGGTGCTTCTATCGAATAGAAAAGGAGGTGCAATGACTAGTCATATAGAAAAATATTATGTTAATAATATATTGAATTATTAGAAATTAAACATTTTTAAAATATGTGAATACCACATTTAATATTATTTAATCTACATTTTTATTAGAAAAAGGACATTGGTTTACTAGTCATTGGAGCATATATCCTCTAGTTTCATCATACCTTTCATTGTGGGTTGTTACACTATTGTTAACTATTTTTCACTATATATATCTCACTAACATCCATAAATAAGGTTTCTTCTCATAACATATTACCCATAGTTATTTTTAAAATCTATTGTGCTCCACAACTTTTGTTAAAAAAAATATATTACCCATAGGTGCCTCTATCCAATAGAAATTTACCAACTATAAAGTATATTTTATATAAGATATTAGTGAGAACAAATTGTATGAACATAAATATTCACATTAGATGTGAATACCACATGTAACATTATTTTGAATAAGACATGTAACATTATTACAAAGTAATGTCCACTATGAAACTGAAGATTTACGCTAAGGAACACACTCAAATAAAATTCAATGTGATAAAATAAATATTTATGCATGATTTCAAATTTATAAAAATTTTAAGCATTGTGTATTTATATTAATATGAGTGAGATAATAATATTATTATATTGTAATATATTATTGCTATTTTAATATATTTAATAGTTATATTATATTATATATATATATATATATATATATATATATATATATATATATATATATATATATATATATATATATATATATATATATATATATATATATATATATATATATATATATATATATATATATATATATATATATATATATATATATATATATATATATATATATTTATTTATTTATTTATTTATGTCTAAATTACCCTTAAAATGTACGGGCTTAGTTAAAAATAGTTTTTACACAAAAGACCAATTTTAAAAAATATTTTTATAAACAAAAATCAAATTTTTATAGGAAACTTGTAAATTCATCTAAAACCAACTTGAATCTAATAATATACATATGTCTTTTATAATAAAAATAAAAATTAAATTAAATTTTAATATTTAATAGTTCTATTATATTTCAAAATTTATTTATTAATATTTGAAATGCATTATTTCTCTTATATTGTTATATTTTTGTATTCCTCTTAAACACTTATGCAAAAAAATTATATTATATATATATGTATTCATAATTATATATCTATTGTTGTGATAAGAAAGATATAGTACTGAGAGGGGAGGGGTGAATCAGTACCTTCAAAAAATTTTACTTGATATACAATCTGTAATAGTAGTGACTATCTATCCAACGGATTCCATTGTTTTCAACATACATGCAAATAACTTTGCAAATGTAAAGTGCATGAAAACAAACAATAAAACATTCATGAAATGTAACACATAACACAAGTATTTTGGCTATGCAGAAACCCTTGTTAGAAGGTAAAAACTTGGGTGGGAATGACACCCACAAATTCTTCACTACTGCAGTAAATAAAGTGTACCGGTTAAGGATACAAGTTTGATCGCTTCTGGTGATCGTACCCTGTTAAGAGTAATTTTAGATCGATTAGATCTACCTTGTGAGAGGATTTTAACAACACTAAGAAAGTGTACACTCAGTCAAGAGATTTTACAATCAAACTATTAAGTCTACTTTGTTAAAATATTTTCAATCCTACTATAATGATTAGAAGATAACATAAAATATCTGTAAATGAAAACTATGACTTGTCTGAATCAGATCAATGAAATACCAATTCAATTTCATCTTGATTTGTAGTATACTGTCATCTATTCTTCTTGGTAGCCTTATTTGTTTTTGAATAAACTGAATACTTTCTAATAACTGTTATGTTTTGTAAACCCTTATCCAAATTTTGATGTCTCGAAGGCGGCTACTTCTTCATGATCTCCTTGTCATGCATTCTCAGTTATGTAAAAATAACATCAATTACAAATATATAGCAAATTTCTTTGACCTAATTAGGTTTACAACATCTTTGAAAACCTAAGATCTATGGTGTACAAAAATAACCTAGATCTAACTATTACATAGGAATCATTACAACATTTAATGATTACATCCGTAAGAAATGTGCCTCAATCTAAGTAATATGTTTATACATCTGTGTAAACCATTTTCATAGATAAATGTGTCATTATTGATTACTATGCCATTTCCTGAACAACTCGGTGAATATTGCATTATCTATTCGGTGAATATCTTGATGCTCGGTGTGTAGAATACTCGGTGTTCGCTGAATCTGTGCTCGATTTATACTGATGCTTGGTAAACATAATCAGTTAAACTAGTATCCATTTAGCTTTCAATTCTACCTTGTGACTGCTTGGTGTAAAGGCTTTGTTAGTTCAATCGACTAGCTTGTATAGCTTCTTATTTCATCTTTTACCGACTAATCATCTTTGATTACCGACTAGGTTTAGTTGATACTAATGACAACACTTAATGCTCAATTAGAGATAACAATCTCCCCCTTTGGGATTAGTATCAAAACCAAAATGTATATGTGTCAAAAAAAAATTTAATCTGTATATACATATAACTTCAAATATTTTAACTCTTCTACAAAAAATCCCCCTCGGTGCATGCTCCTAGTATGTAGTTGGAAGTACAATGGCATATACATGTTTTCCCCCTTCTTTATTTTAATGCCAAAATAGAAATGTACTTACAATTTGTCAAAAATGTTGTGGTGGTTTTTCTTCAATGAATCCAAGAGGTTTTCCCATTCCTCTTTCAAGATGGTGAGAGCAATGTGCTCAAGAACGACTTGTGCATGCATATCAAAAATATTTTCGAAAACAAATATCTCTGGTGTAGCCACTAACACTTTGGACTTTTTCAATGTGTCACTCTATAATTTTTAGGTGACAAAGCATCTCGGTGACTTGGTCATTTATGTTGTCTTCATGCTTCCTTAGATCTGCTCTTAACCACCTTAATTTTTACACTTTCAGAATATGGTTGTGAAAAGCATTTGGCTCGGTTAAAGAAGCATTTGCACTGGCTCGGTTATAAATTTAGAAATCTTTACTTTATTTATCACCACTTCCTTGCTGATATTTTCTGCAAGTTTCACTTGAATTTTGGCTTCTGTCCTTTCTTCTATCCTTTTCTCGACATCTATGTTCGGGGTATTGATAGAATTTGTGAGAGTTGCAAGTTTTTCCAAGATAGGTGTGTCTTCATTAACTTGGACATCAGGTACAACTTGTTGTAGAATGTTTCTCACATCCTATAGTATCTGCTTGCTCTTACTCTCTTTCTTGAGTTTTTCCTGTGCATATTTTCTTGTACATAACTCTCCATATTTTCTAAATTCATCTAGGTCTAAGGTCAGTGGGTCACACTCTAGAATAATTATGAATTCATCTAGTGTGACTGGTCCTTTAATATGTTTTCTTTTCTTCTTCTTAGACTTTGATGAAGATGTCTTCATAAATGGAACTAGAGCTTTTACCTCTACATTTATCTTTTGATGCTTGATCGCAACTATTTCTTCCTTCTTCTGCTCCTCGGTAACCCTAGTCTCGATTGATACAATTGGAGCCTCTGATTGAGTGTCAATGGGGGTGGACTCAGTTGTCTTAGAAGGCTTAGGATATTCTTATTCCTCTGTGTCAACCTCTTTTGCTTTAGGCTCATTTGTCTCAGCAATTATTGTTCCTCGTTCCCCTGTAGTATCATTTTTTTGCTCGGGGATTGAGCCTTCGGGTTCCTTTAGTGTCAATATTTCAACTGCCTAAACTAAAATAGGTAGGTCACCTGGTATTGTACTTGTTGCCCAAAATTTCCTTGTCATTCATTTTTTGCCACGGTTCCAATTTTCCAAAAGAAATGCTCAAGTGTCGAAGCTCTCTATGTTTTCTACCCTTTAGTGTCGAGAGTCCAGTGTGTTTTTTGCTCAAGTGTCAAAAACCCAATGTGTTTTCGACCTCCTCTCTATAGGCTCAGGCTGTTTCTACCTTTTGGTCCAAAGGTTCAGTGTGTTTTCGACCTCTCCGCTCTGAAAATTTGGTATGTTTTCGGCCTTTTCTCAAAAACCCTTTGTGGTTTCGACACACCATCTGTGTTTTCAGCCCTAAGCGTGCAACCCTGATCAGGCGGGTCCCAGTGCCTAAGGCCATGCTAGTGTGGAAGATCCGATGGCTGTCACATGATCACATGGGATCTTCTGATCTCATGAGATCATGCGACAACCGTTCATGTGGTATCGGTGATCGGCGGTCAGGATTGACAATCAAGACAAGCGCCAACGGTTATCGGGTAGCATCTTCAGGTTAGTTGCATGATCACATGGGCTCTTCCAAGCCCATGTGCCCATGCGACTAACTACCTATGGTTACGGTGGTTACAAGCTGGCTGCGTTGAAGGCAGGGGTCACAGGTTGACGTTGTCGCATGATCGCATAGGCCTTCTTGGCCACATGCGATCATGCAACAAGCGATAGGCAGTCCAGTTTCAAGTGGTGGCAGTCAACGGCTAGCCTCATGCGGTTGGTCGCATGATCACATGGGCTCTTCCAAGCCCATGCGACCATGCGACAAACCGTCAGCGGTTAGGTGGTGTTGCTGTGGGTTTGTGCCGGGGTGCTGAGGTGTTTGTTGATGTGGTGGTCGGACCAAATGGGGGAATGACACATGGTGGTACCGGGCTTGGGGTTGACAAGATTTGCGCGGTTGCGTACTTGGAGGTGGGCCCGGTTCTATATTCGATCAAGTAATCTTGCAATAAAAACAAGAATATTCTTTCTATCTGGCGATTACGAGAAATCCCTTAGTCGGGTAATCTCCTGACAGAAGAGAATATGCTGAAAAGGTAACGTGACTTAGCGACTGCCATCAGATGAAGCAAGGATCAATGGTTTTTGTGTGGTCGCTAAGTGGTGCCCGGGGTTAAGGAAGAAACAAGCGATTCAGCGACTAGAGGAGAAAGGTGACCCGGGGTGAAACCGGGGTTAAGTTTGCAGTGCGATTGTAAGCTCGACCTTTTGTGACAAAGCGGACATGGATTTTCTAAGGGTTGTTGCATGATCACATGAAGCCTTTCGGGCTCATGCGATCATGCGACCGCTGAATTTTCAAAGCCGTGTGGTCGGCTCCTGTTGGGCCACGTGGTAAGCTTGACAGGTGGTGGATTTTGCGGGCCCGAGGTGTCATTTTGTGGCAAGGCGGAGGTAGGTTTTCAAAGGTTGTCACGTGATCACATGAAGCCTTTCAGCCTCATGCAATCATGCGACCATTGCTATTACAAGGGCGGCATGATTGCTTTGGCGGGCTTTCTTCTGCGGAGATGTTTGCAAAGTGCGGGTAGCTGAGAATTAATGTTTCCAAAGGCAATTATAGCTGGGAATGTTTGCAGAGATCTTTTAGGCTGCCATTTTTGGGTCCTTTCAAGGATTTGATCAAATTTGAATATTCATGATAGGGTCCAGCTTGCAGAGAGGTAGATGGATGAGGTTTTTGTCTTGGCAAGGTTGATCAATTCAGGGATGGACACGCAGAAGGAGATATCTAATCGGCCATGATATTTATAGAGCATATTTATGATCAGAAGCAACTGGCCTAGGGTTGATTATTATATTGTAAAATCTATGTAGCCCTAAAAGTTTGGTTCCTGGCTGCGTGCAGGGAATGTATATATTCTTTTTTTGGAGCCTGTAGTGCTCAAAATTCACATTTTGTAAAAAGAAAGGCTCTTTCTTGGTAACCTATCTGTGGCATTTCTTTTTGCCCTCTATTTTTTCACATTCTGTAGATTCCCATTGATAATACAAGTATTGCAGAGGTAGTTTGTGACAATCCTTCATGTCCTTGTGCTTCCCTGTTTGCATTATCTCTTATTGGATTGAGGTTTATGAATGCTGCTAATGGAGATTGGGGTTCCTGGTCGCTCTCACTTTCTATGATTTGTGTGTTACTGTGTCTAATCTGATTCAGATGTTTTGTGGGTATACTATAGCCCCTAGCAGTCTTATCTCATTCCTACACCTAGTTGTAGAGGAGGATGTTTGTTTGCAGGTCATAGGTTGAGTCTTCTATTCAGGCCTTCCCATGAAATACTTATGCAAGCCTATCTAGTGAGTGGTGACCTATTAGACCTGACTCCTCCATTGGTCTCATTCCTCTATACTGAGATCCAAACCCTAGTTTAGATGCATCACCTAGTAGGATAGATTTGCTTTCAGTCATTTCCTTTCATGCACTCCTTCTATCCCTTTCCCCTCAAAGTTTACTTTCTTGTTAAGAGAAAATCAGGGTGATTATCCAAGAGGAACCAGCCTAGAATCTAGAGGTCTCATCTCAGTTAGCAAAAGGTCCCTCAACCTTGAGATGATTCCCATGTTATACTGGATTATCAAGACTACGAGAGCTTGAGATCAGAGGCACAAATTCAGTGTATAACATTTCTGGCATGCCCGGTGGGACTGAAGTTCAGATTCATGTTCAAAGTATGCTATCTCTAATATGCTGGTAGCATGCTATAGGCCTAGAAGAGGTCATTTTGCTGCATATCTGGCGACTCCAGAAAGTCTACTGGTTTCAAAGATCAGATGCTGGTATGTTTTCAAGCTTTCATTTTCAAATCCCAGCTAATTGCATGAATAGACATGTCAAGTTTTTATGGACAGTCAGGTTACTCACCATCCTATCATGAGAATAATGCTCAACCAGCTTGTTTTTAGCCTTACCAAAGTCACCCAAAACCTCCTTTTACCCCAAGCTATTATACTTCTCAAGGGTATCAATATATCCAATATGCCCCAAATGAGTTTTCCCTTGTGCAAAGTTATGAGAGAGCTCTTAGGAAAGATGGATCATGGGTACAAAAGGCACAATAGAAAATGCAAAGCTAGTTACCCCATCCTATTTACCACCCCCCCCTCCCCTTCTCAGTCTATCTAGCAATAGATGCAGACTCTGAGCTCAGAATTCAAGGAGACGCAGGAGGCAAAGAGTCTGTTGCTTAATTTAGTTAAGCAGGTGACTGAGCTCAAGGAGTAGAGAGAGAAGGAGGCTCAAAGTTATTATGAAGAGGAGTTAGCTCCCTACCAGGAGATGGAGGCTCAAAATTATGAGCAAGGGTTCATTCCTTACCAAGCGATAGAGACTCTCATTGATGAGCAACAAGTAGGAGAGTTTCAAGAAGAGATTAGATGCCGAGATGACATTGAGACAGCAAGGTTAAGATCACTGATTGCTCAACAAGAGGCTCCTAGGCCCAAAATTCCAAGCTGGAAGGCCCATTTGTCTCAAGAACCTACACATGAGGATCTTGCTAAGCATTCATTTCCAAGCTTTAAAGCTGCTATGCCTTCTTTGTCTCCCCCCTCCCCCCCTCAGTTTCACATCCCAAGTTTTAAGGCAAAAAATTCTTTTCAAGGGCCTGTGCTTGAGATTCAGTCCACTTTGCAAGAGCAGCTTGTTCAAGAAAAAATTTCATCCCAAGAGGCCCCTCTAGTTTCTCAGGATGATGAAGTGATATGGATACCACAATGGACTCTACCTCCTGGCTGTCTGATGCCAAGCCTTTGTAAGGACACTAGTCTGGTGTCTGAGCAAGGACTGGTGAATGAGCTTTCATGTGATAAGGAGGAGAAGAAATCTGAGGTATCAATGCAGAGTGATGACTGTGGTGAAAATGAGCAGCAAGGTGTGGAGGTGGACATTTATGCTCAGCCTAAGCTCTTGGCTAATTTGTATGATGAACTCCCTCTTTTTTTTGATGATGCAGAAGAGACCATGCCATTGCCTATGGCTGAAGGTCAATCAGAACAAAAAGTCTATCATCAACAGGAGGTTGATTCTATAATGGATGCCTTGTGCTTGTTAGATGAGCTGCCTGGTTTTGTTGAGCAGGATGAGGAAGATGTGATCATGGCCACCTCTGTAAAATTGCAGTAGCTAGAAGAGGTTGATCCTGATGATATGTTAATTCATGAGCTTGATCTTATTTTTGAGGAGGAGGCTTCCCAATGTACAGAAGTTAACCAGAGCCTTAGCAAGGATTATTTGAGAAGCATCATGGATGGCTTGTATATGGAGCCTGATTGTAATGAGCTCTTGGCTAGTTTAGAAGAAGAAGATGATAGTCCCCTGGCTGTGGATGAGGAGTTGTCATGGCTGTCTATGATGGAGGGCACCCATGAAGATAAAGGAGAAACCAGCAATGAAAGTCCTACCTTCAGACTTTCAAGACACTGCCCCATCAGATACTTGGCCCAGAAGGAGTTCACTGGGCCACCTCCATTTGATCCATTTGAGGTGAGTGAACTTGATCTTGTTTTTGCAGAGGCAGTGCATCCTCATTTGCCAAATCTTTGTATGCCTCTTATCTTCGTAGCTATCCTCATGATTCCAATGCAAAATATCCTAAGAAGGAAAGGTAGCTACTTCAACATGCCAGTGAATGGCTTTGTTTAACCAGGTCTCTACACTGGTTAGTTTAGGTTAGGATAGGTTTCCCTATTTTTCTTTCCCCTATTTTCTAGAATAGTTTCCTACTTTCCAAGAAGTGCCCATGTACATTTTTGTCTTGCTGGTTCAGTTTTTGCCCCTCTCCTTGTCAGATTTTTTGTGCTCGAGAAGTGACCCCATGCCCAATGGATTGAGTCAAGGCAACTGGTCTATGTCTAGCAGGCTGACATCCCGCAGAGGTCACCAAAATGTTGCCCAAAATTTCCCTGTCATTCATTTTTGGCCACGGCTCCTATTTTCCAAAAGAAATGCTTAAGTGTCGAAGCTCTCTATGTTTTCTGTCCTTTAGTGTCGAGAGTCCAGTGTGTTTTCTGCTTAAGTGTTGAAAATCCAGTGTGTTTTCGACCTCCTCTCTGCAGGCTCAGGCTATTTTTGCCTTTTGGTCTGAAGGTTCGGTGTGTTTTCGACCTCTCCACTCTAAAAATTTGGTGTGTTTTCGGCCTTCGCTCGAAAACCCTCTGTGGTTTCGACACACCGTCTGTGTTTTCAGCCCTAAGTTCACAACCCCAATCAGACAGTTCCCAGTGCCTAAGGCCGTGCCAGTGTGGAAGATCCGATGACTGTCTCATGATCACATGGGATCTTCCGATCCCATGAGATCATGCGACAATCATTGATGTGGTATCAACAATCGGCGGTCGGGATCGGCAGTCAAGACAAGCGCCAATGGTTATCGGGTAGCATCTTTCAGTTAGTTGCATGATTGCATGGGCTCTTCTAAGCCCATGCACCCATGCAACTAACCGCCTGTGGTTACGGTGCTTACAAGGTGGCAGTGTTGAAGGTAGGGGTCACAGGTTGACGTTGTCACATGATCACATAGGCCTTCCTGGCTGCATGCGATCATGCGACAAGCGATAGGTGGTCTGGTTTCAAGTGGTGGCGGTCAGTGGCTAGCCTCATGTGGTTGGTCACATGATCGCATGGGCTCTTCTGAGCCCATGCGACCATGTGACAAATCATCAGCGGTTAGCATGCTTGCGAGCAGTGTTGTTGTGGGTCCGTGCCGGGGTGCTGAGGTGTTTGCTGATGTGGCAATTGGACTGAATGGGGGAATGACATGTAGTGGTACCGGGCTCGAGGTTGACAAGCTTTGCGCAATTGCACAGTTGGAGGTGGGCCCAGTTCTATATTCGGTCGGGTAATCTCATAATAAAAACAAGAATATGCTTTCTATCTGGCGATTATGAGAAATCCCTTAGTCGGGTAATCTCCTAACAGAAGAGAATATGCTGAAAAGGTAACGTGACTCAGTGACTACCGTCGGATGAAGCAAGGATCAACGATTTTCATGTGGTCGCTAAGGGGTGCCCCGGCTTAAGGAAGAAATAAGTGATTCAGCGACTAGAGGAGAAAGGTGACCCGGGGTGAAACCGGGGTTAAGTTTGTAGTGTGATCGTAAGCCCAAGCTTTTTTGGCAAAGCAGAGGTGGATTTACTAAGGGTTGTCGCATGATCACATGAAGCCTTTCGGGCTCATGCGATCATGCGACCGCTGACTTTTCAAAGCCCTGTGGTCAGCTCCTGTTGGGCCATGTGGCAAGCTTGACAGGTAGTGGATTTTACGAGCCTGAGGTGTCATTTTGTGGCAAGGTGGAGGCAGGTTTTCAAAGGTTGTCATGTGATCGCATGAAGCCTTTCAACCTCATGCGATCATGCGACCATTGCTATTACAAGGGCGGCGTGATTTCTTTGGCAGGCTTTCTTCTGTGGAGATGTTTGCAAAGCGCGGGTAGATGAGAATTAATGTTTCCAAAGGCAACTATAGTTGGGAATGTTTACAAAGATCTTTTAGGCTGCCATTTTTGGGTCCTTTCGAGGATCTGATCGAATTTGAATATTCATGATAGGGTCCAGCTTGCAGAGAGGTAGATGGATGAGGTTTTTGTCCTGGCAAGGTTGATTAATTAAGGGATGGACACGCAGAAGGAGATATCTGATCAGCCATGATATTTACAGAGCATATTTATGATCAGAAGCAACTAGCCTAGGGTTGATTATTATATTGTAAAATCTATGTAGCCCTAAAAGTTTGGTTCCTGCCTGCATGCAGGGAATGTATATATTCTTTTTTTGGAGCCTGTAGTGCTCAGAATTCACATTTTGTAAAAAGAAAGGCTCTTTCTTGGGATCCTCTCTGTGGCATTTCTTCTTTCCCTCTAGTTTTCCACATTTTGTAGATTCCCATTGATAATACAAGTATTGTAGAGGCAGTTTGTGACAATCCTTCATGTCCTTATGCTTCCTTGTTTGCATTATCTCTTATTGGATTGAGGTTTATGAATGCTGCTAATGGAGATTGGGGTTCCTGGTCCCTCTCACTTTCTATGATTTGTGTGTTACTATGTCTGATCTGATTCAGATGTTTTGTGGGTATACTACAGCCCCTAGTAGTCTTGTCTCATTCCTACACCTAGTTGCAGAGGAGGATGTTTGTTTGCAGGTCATAGGTTGAGTCTTCTGTTCAGGCCTTCCTATGAAATACTTATCCAAGCCTATCTAGTGAGCGGTGACCTATTAGACCTGATTCCTCCATTGGTCTCATTCCTCTATACTGAGATCCAAACCCTAGTTTCAGTGCATCACCTAGTAGGATACATTTGCTTTCAGTCATTTCCTTTCATGCACTCCTTCTATCCCTTTCCCCTTAAAGTTTACTTTCTTGTTAAGAGAAAATCAAGGTGATTATCCAAGAGGAACCAGCCTAGAATCTAGAGGTCTCATCTTAGTTAGCAAAAGGTCCCACAACCTTGAGATGATTCCCATGTTATACTAGATTATCAAGACTACGAGAGCTTGAGATCAGAGGCACAAATTTAGTGTATAACAATACTTACTGTTGGCTCGGTAGGGGCTTGATCTTCTTGTTGAGCTCCATAAATTGTGACATCCTTATCATCCTTGATATCATCAAGGTCTCCATTGGTAATGTCCTTAATGAGTGTAATGTCCCTTTTATTCTTGATTTCCTCTCAGGTATAATGGCCAAAGCTAATTTATCTGCCTTTCCTTGTGCTTGGAGAATAGAAGTCCAAAGAAACTAACTATTGTCATCTACTTCAGCTATATTTTCATCAAGAATATGAAGTGCTCATCTATTTACAAGAAATATCTTTGAATAATTCTTTATCAACTCATCAAGTTCGATACTTGTTAATGTTGGCATTTCAAAAACTAGGGATATTTCCCTCACTATCTTTTCAGTACTCAATGCATAGGTCCATCTTGTAAAAAATATGTCATATAGGCTCTTAGGTACATGCTTTACAAATTCAATTGGTACCTGTTTAAATTTGACCATCATCTGAATTACAAATTCTACTATTTTATTCTGGTCCTTAGTTCATAGGTGTTCAAATTGACTTACTTTCGGGTTGCTTAGACCTCCGGTGTCTATTATTGATACTACAACCTCATCTATAGATTGATTATTATTAACAACAACTTTAAATTGATTGGAATCATCTTCATCATCATCAATGTCATCTTTTCCTCTTATTACCTTTCTTCTTTTCTTTGGGGCCTTGGAGGTAGCTTGATTACCTCTCTTCTTCTGATATATTTTTTGTCAGTGTGGACCTAGATAGTTTCACAACTCCTTTCTTCAATGGGGATGAAGCTCAGTGGTTGACCTTGTTCTTGCTCTTCTTTGTGTTATTGTTTGCTTCTTCTTAGGAATGGGCTCAACTGGTGTTGGATATACATCATTATCTGACTCGGTTGGCTCATCACGATCACGTGCCTTGTCAGTGAGAAGTAACTGGCCATCAATTTATCCTTCAACCAGAATGTACTCGGATGCTTCAGCATCTTCTCCAAATTTCTTTACTAAATCACTCATCATTTTCTTTGATTTCTTTATTATTTTCCCAATAACTAGGCCTGTTTTTATCCCAGTCTTAGCTTCTTCATATGTGCCAAATCTAGTAGCTTTAGTATCCTTGGGCTCAGCCAATAAATCCTTCATTGACCTAGAGGCTCTGTCAATATATATTTCATAACCCATAGGGGCTAACCATTTTATCCTAGGCTATACTGCCTTAATCAATGTGTAATTTGTATCTACTGGGAAACATATGTCATGTTCATATTCCTCAACTAGTTGCCTCGGTATCCTACTCCCAACATTCATCCTATCCTTGAACTATTCAAAGTAATTTTTTGTACCATACTAACAAAGTTAACTCCCAAACTCTTTATCAACTCAGTGATTTACAATGTAACATGCTTGTTGGTAGTCTAGTCCACACAAAGGGAAAAATTTTTGCATATAAAAGAATATGAAAATTAACAGAGATCCAAACTTACATGTGTTAAATTTTACCAACTAAATTATCTTCATTTTGTCCTCAATTTGTCTCAGCAACAACTTGACAAGATCTAACTAAAATCCCTTTTTGACTATTTTGTATGCTATGTCAACTGCACCACACGAGACACTATTGAGTGTACTAGATTGGAAATTTCTTTAACCAATTACATAGGCACTGAACCTAGTTTCAAGATCCATGATTGTGTTAACCTTCAATCCTCTTCCATCCCATTCATCTCTAGTAGCTTTCTCTATCTCGGTTCTTGGTGCACTCCTCAGTGCTTTGTCCTTGTTGGTGGCGGGGAATCCAGTTACCACATGTATAATATCCTTTGTAATCTTAATGGGCTCATCCAACCAAAATTTTTCATCATGGAACTGACTCAAAACATATCTTATCCATTCATTTCGGAAGACTTTCTAAAAATGTAGGGAATTAGTCAAACCCTTGATATTCAAGTATTCATGATCACTCTTCAGCTTCCCGCCAACACACAACTTTTGATATGTAGAAATGATCTCAAAATCACCAGTCTCTCTGATTTTGCAGTGGATATAGGAGTGCATGTCTTCAACCAACAAAACCCTAGGTGGTATGCTCAAGACAGCTCTAATTTTGTCACCTTAAGCAACTTTGGGATGAAGTTTTTACTTCGGCTCATCACATGTAGCAGAGATAATTAGTCTTACTTCCTCCTCATATACATTATTGGATTTTCTAACCTTCGATGCCGCTGCCATTGTTCTTGTTTAGGGTTTCAAAAATTAGAAAATAGATAACTTGGTAATGAAGGAACTTACTCATAAAGCTGATAAAATTGCTTGGAATCTTTTAAATATTTTCTCAAATGCTCTGAAAATATTTTGCTCAAAATCACTCTGTAGACTCTTGGCTCTCCATCATCGCAGTGTGAAAAATAAATGAAGTCCACGGTGTATTTATAGCATTTTCAAATTCCTGCTCAAAACTTTATGCAATAAATGCTTGACCTAATACATATCAGAAATAATTGTCATGCTCGGTGTATGCCACAGAATAACATAAGCATGGGTAATACATAATTTTTTTTCACTTTGTTAATACTGGCAGTCGGTTAACCTTGCTGATAGTTACCGACTAGTGAATTCCACTCGGTCTAGCATTTACTGACTTATAAACACTCAATACTCAAAACTTGTAAAACCATAGTGCATCTTGATTCATGTAGATTTGGTATGATAACACTTAGTATAAGGAACTCTATGATAAATATGATCAATTAGGATTATCAGCTCCATACATACCTTTTCAACTTGAGGTGGGGGAGGTGATGTCACCCAATCCAATAGACGAGGTTTCACCGACTGCATTACTTGACTCATCATTATCTCCTAATGCTTTATTCCACATAGTATTTCTTATTCTCATGATATCTTCAATTGTGTTTCCATTCTCATAGATTTATGTCTCTGGTGCTCCATCTCTACAATCCTTAGCTAAGTCACCGACCTTGTGATAATGTAAACATGCCATACCAGTACTTGTCCAGCTACAAGATTTGCCTCTCTAGTTCTTCCTCATGCAGGTAGCTGAAATATGTCCATATCTTCGACATGATATACAACTAACCCATGGATTATAATCTCAAGTATAAGCATTACCTTGTCTCTTTGGTTGATAGGTCTTGTTTTGTCCTTTTAGTGTCCAGACTTGCTTCATATTTGTTCTGCATTCTTGTGAGGTGTGTCCATGCATGTTGCAAGTGCAATAATGTTTCTCCATGTAATTTTTATTAGGGTTCCTATTCAACTTAAATCTGCACTTATATGCTTGATGTCCATACTTGTTGCAATTATAAAAATGACCATTGAAATTAGGAGTGGTTTTAGGATTACCTTTTGATTTACTCCTGCAAAAATTTGATGTGTGGCCCGGTTTACCACAATAATGTCATGAAAGTTTCTTTGGTCATTGACTCTTGTAGGTGTTCACATCTTCATCTTTCTTAGATGATTATCCTTGGTTGATATAGCCTAATCTAGTAGTTCTTCCAAATTCTCTTTGATTGATAAGAAATTTATCATTTTACTTGGAATTATGTTCAGCTTTCATAATCATCTCCTTATGTTGTTGTTGTATCTCCTTAGATATCTGAGGTCTAAGGTTCTTGGGTCACATGAAGGTATCTCAGTGACTTCATCTCGGGTCACATGAAGGTATCTCAATGACTTTATCTAAGGTGACTTGGAACTTGAATTTCCTTGAAACTTGTTCCTTCTCTTTTTGTTGCTTGGATATGTACCAAAGATGATCATCATGAATTTTATTGATCGTAGATCTCTCTAACTAGATCTTCATCATCATTAGAATCTTCCATCTCATCATAGCTTAGCATTAAATGTTATTATGACCCTTGTATTTAATTTGTGTTCCTTAATCGGTGACTAACTTCTTTTATTCCAATTTAATTTTGGTTAAATTTCCTTGGTGATTGAAACCTTCTAGTCAGTGCCTTGAGTTCCTTTTCCTTTACTGAAACTTATTTTTATTTTATCGAATGAATTTTTCTACTTGGTAGCCAAAATTATTTTTCTTACTAACTTGATTAATATACTTTACCAATTTGATATAATCATATGTTAGGTAGAAAAAATTAATATGAATATAATATTAACATTGTCTGATATGTATCAGTTGTCCAATTTAGTTCTTCAACTTCACAACATTTCAATTCTTCTTCTTCTCAACTCATTCAACTTATATAATAATCTAAATGATATGGAAACACAATATAAATCAGACATCAATTACTTGACATCAATGAAAAGATAATAACTGACCTAATCTTTCTGCTATCTTGTATATCTCTGATCTTGGTCAGTTTTCATTATCATCACCATCAATTATAGTAACAAATATGGCTAAGTAAGACTACATGGGGTTTTTATAGGCGCTAAATGGAAAGAGCTTGGTAAGTTCTAAATTATAATGGGAAAAGATATATCTAATATTGCTAAAAAGTCATGTGGATCGACATCTCCACTGGAAGAACTTAAAGTGATTTTTCTGGTGCTAATTCCCAAGAAACTAGGAGTAGATACTTTGGATTTATTTTGAGCTATCAGTCTGTGAAACTCCATAATTTATAAAATACTTTCTAAATTTCTCATGGTTATAGTTCTTTCCCTTCTCCCCTCTAATATTTCCTCCCAACAAAATGGAATTGTTCCTGGAAGACAAATCTTGGATTCCATTATCAAAGTCCATGAAGTTATCCATTCCTTGTAAATGTCTAAAAATCAGGGGTTCTTTCTTAAGTTAGATTTATCTAAATCTTTTGATAGGTGGATTGGGTATTTCTCTACAAAGTTCTAAAAGCCTTTGGCTTTGGGGATTGGTTCTTGTAGCTCATGATACAACTTATTTCTACTTCTTCTTCTTCTATTGTTGTTAATGGATCATCTTCTCACTTTTTAAAACCTTCTAGAGGGCTTAGTAAAGGAGATCCAATCTCACCTATCCTCTTTTCCATTATGGTTGAATGTGTGGGCATATTTTCCCAAAAAAAGGTGATTGACATGTCTATCCAAGGTGCCAGGCCTTCCTCTTAAGATCTCATTTGTTCTCATGAACAATTTGTTGATGAAACCATCCTTATGGGGAACTCTTCAATTAAAGAAGATATGAATATGGAGATAGTTAATAATACCTATACAATGGCTACTGGTCAATTGATTAACTGGAACAAGATTTCACTCTTTTTTGTGAACACTCCTGAAGCTATACAAAGGAAAATTTCAAGAATTTTGGGATGCTCTATTGGTGAGTTTCCTTCTACTTATCTTGGCTTGCCTTTGGGTTTAAAACCTCCAAATTATTTTTTGGATGACTCCGATAGAGAAATTTAATAGAAATATTTTTGGTTGAAATGGTACATTTTAAAGTCATGCTAGGAAGGTTCAACTTTTAAAGGCCACTCTCCAAAATTTTCCTATCTACACCCTTAGTCTTTTTAAGATTATTACCAAGTTTGTTGAGATTATTGAAAGGAATCAGAAGAATTTTTTATGGTATGGAGCTGAACACAAAAGAAGAATGGCTCTTGTTTCTTGAGATAATGTTTTCAAACCTAAGAAACTTGAAGGGATAGGCATTATATCTCTCAAATTCATGAATAAATCTCTGTTGGCCAAACGGGTCTGGAGGAATTTTAGAGAGCAAAAAGAATGGAATACCATATGGAAAAATAAATATCTCAACTCTTTCCATAGTCTTGCTGATTTTTTGAATCCCATCTTTTCTATTAATGGGTCTTTCATATGGAATTGTGTCTAGAAAACTAATGATTTGGTGACTAAGAGAAGCAGATGGATCATGGGCAAGGGAAATAGAATCTATTTATAGGAGGAAAAATGGACAATAAGCAAACCTCTTGAGGATTACCTACTTGATAATCATATTAAGGAAATATGAAAAACCTGTTATGGTTTAACAAAGTTAAGGATTACTAGGACAATCGGATTTTTGTGAATCTCTCATTGATTGACCCTTGTTTGGAACCTATTATGCTTTCTCTAAAAGCATGGAAAGCTCAAATGGATATGGAGGACTCCTTCATATGGGCCATGTCCTCTTGAGGTAAGTTTTTGTTGTCCTCGACCCCTTCTTTGCAAAATCCTATTAATGAAAAACCTCCCTTCTAGTTGCATTCCTGGATCAAATAACTTATTCCTAAGATTAATATGCTCTACTAGATTTCCCTTCAGAATAAAATCTTAATAGTGGATAATCTTCGTAAAAAGGGTATGATTATGCGTAACTATTTTTCTCTTCATCAAAAGGGTGAACAATCAATTTTTTACCTATTCTTTAGTTGCCCTTTATCTTAGGACGTTCAGTCAAATTTTTTTTACATATGTGACACCTGCTAGATTTTTCCTGCTTCGGTGTACGATTTATTTAATCAATTGATTTTTGTTGTCTTTTCCAAGGATAAACCTCTATAAAAGATGATAGCGCCTCATTTGAAGTGGAAAATTTGTAAAAAAACAAAATAATCAGATATTTTGTGACAAGGCCTCTACTCTAAATGACGTTTCTTTCAAAGCTTTAAGAAGAATTAAAGAGAACTGGATTTTCTCCTTCAATGTTGGCTCTTACAGTATGCTGGATATTGAAATATGCAGTAATTGGGTGATGATGGTCAGGAATGAAGATAAAAATAAAAAGAGAGAAGGGGTTATCTGGCTCTCTCCTCCCCATGGATGGGTGAAAGTTAATGTTGATGGTGCAGTTAAGGGAAATTTTGGTCAAGCTGGTTGTAGTGGTCTGCTGCATGACTCTAGTGGTAATTATTTAGGGGTTTTTCTTTTCTTTTGGGAATCCAAACTAAACATGTGGCGAAAGCTAAGGGAATTTTTTTTTCTTTGAATCTAATTAATAATCGAAAGCATAAAAAAATTTGGATCGAAGGGGGCTCTGACAATATCATCAGGTGCCTAAAAGGTGACTTTAAGGCCTCTTGGTCGATTAATCACAAAATTAAGGAATCCATGTCTATCATTGATTCTTTCAATGAGGTGTATATCTCACATGTTTATAGTGATGCTAATCTGGTGACAGATTCCTTAGCCAAATTGGTTGTCAAATTAAAGGATATGATTATTTGGCAAGGTAAAATTGATTTGAATGAGGACATCAAATATATTTTGTGATATGAAAAGATTTCTTGTAAAGAGGGATTTTTTAATATTATTAATTTTAATGTCACTTAAGGGCATCAGAGTTTCTGCTATCTTTAATGATAGTCCGAAAGAATTACATTTTTTAGAAAGATCAAGTGGAGGTTTTCCTTGTGGGTTTTCTTTTTTGTGGGCTTAGGGAAGTGTAGAGAGTTCTCTGTTGATTATTTTTCTCAAAGAGCTACTAGTATCACCATGGGAGGAGATTTTAAATGCAAAGAGTTGTTAAATTATGATAAATGGAGGAAGGAACTGACGGTCTGGAACAAACTTGAGAAGGGTAGAATTACGTAATATTTATAGAGACTTCGTGGATTTGAGAAGAATGTTAGTAAGGATTTTGTTGATGGATGGAAGGAAGATTTTGTTACTCTATGCAGGAAGGAAATTTCTTTAATAGGGTCAAACTCATTTTTGAAGTCATTGGGCTTCAACACAAAGGTATGAATTTTTTTAGGGATAGGAAAGTGTCAGATAGATCTATGAACATTTTTCCTAAGGAGGGTGTTGAAAAAGATAAACTAGTTAAAAGTGGGGGTTTTTATGATGTTGATCGTATTAAGATTATTTGGAGAAAGATCCTGGTGACTCTTATGGAATATATTATTCTTGAGGGAAGATACACAAGAGCACACTCTTACCATTTTTTTCTAATAAATCATTTTAGGCACAAAATTTATGTTTATTTACCATTTTATTTTCTTATCTCTCTCAATTATAAGATTAGGATTCATAAGAGAAATCCTCATAATCTTGTGGTCCATGAAGGTTTGATGTGTCTGTTAGGGAGGAGATGAGAAGTGAAAGGGGTTCAGCATCCCGCATCAGCCAAAAAGATCAAGTCTACTCTAGAGAAGAGTACCTATGATGGTTGAGGAGGCAAGGAGTGTTGTCCATGTGGTTAATTCTACATATGATGATGTAGAAGGAATGGAGATTGAAGAGGAAAAAGTGGAAGATGGGGAGTAGGTGAAATATGGTGATATGGACTCTGTCCATCCTAACTATGACGCTTTTCTAGACCATGATGTTTATAGTAGTACTCACACCATTCTTGATGATGCCCCTAAGGCTTTGTTGAATCCTAGGGAGAAGGAAAAGGTTCCCATTCTAGTTGATTATGTGAGCTTAGTGGACTGTGATATGTTTATTTCCATTTTGGAGAATGAAGGTAAGGTGGAGATGAACAAAGACAACACTAGTCTTGTGAAGTTGGAGAAAGCTACTATCAGAGGTGAGTCTTTCTTGGAGAATAATGTGGACCCTAATAGAATTATTATGTAGCTAATGATCAATGAACTCGAAGACAATAGAGAATAATCTTTAGGTGTTCTTCAAACTGCTAAGGCCATTTCCATATACTCCTTTTGGTTGGATAGATGGACCTTGCATGAAATCAAGAGCCTTCATTTGAAGTATAGATCTCTCTCTTCTAAGATTGATAACTTTCATCATGATTCCCTGTATGTTAGATCTATGGTCATGGAAACCCTATCAATATTCTGGATGAAAAGGTTTTTGGTGTTTCCCCCAGAATGGATCTAATGCAAAAATCTATGAAGTCTATTCTCAATCGTACTCAAGAGTTGATTAAGGACTTTTTTGATAACCTGAACTTATTGATTGATAAGGTGGAGAGGTCTCCTAGGGAGATTTATTTGGGGATTTTATTGGTCTTGTTTCTGGTCATGGAAACCGCATGAGGGCTAATAAGAAGAAGGGCCACCCTCAAGATCCTAAGCTATGTACCGATATTAGGGTGACTATTCAAAAGATTTCTAAATTGAAAGGGGAGATGGCCTCTACCATCAAGGACTTGCCCTAGTGGTTGCGGCCTCCTTGTTCTCGTTGTTTTTGTTGTTGTGTGTTTTCTTTTGGCTTAATTGTTGATTTGTTGGCTAGTCTTTTTGTGGTGTTGGTTTTGGCAGTGTTTTCTTTTGGGCTCTTTGTTGAATATATTTTCTAAAGGGTTTTGGGTCCCTTCAAAACCTTCTTTTGCATCTAATCATGTTATTTTTAGAATGGTTTTTTTAATTAGTAGAAGAAAACTAGTTTTACAAGTACCATAAACCAAAAATTATAAAATAGAAAGGTTTATCCTTTTAACCAAAGAATATAGATGCTAAATAGACATGACCCATATGCCAGCCAAAAGCCAAAAATAGGGGAAATCAATCCCTAAATAACCTACATCCACTTGGCCAAATTCTTATTCACCTAATTATATCTTCATTAATGTCTCTAACATTCTTGACAACACTATCTAAAGGAGTGAAATCGTTATTCTTATTCGTTAGGCACATGGTTGGGCCCGAACTGGTCTAAAGGAGTGGCATCCTTATTCTTACTCCTAAGACACATAGTTGGGCCTAAACGGTGTTAATTAACATAGTAAGCTTCATTTGTACTCTAATAAGTAAAATAATAGTGTACGTACTCCATGAGATGCTTAGTCAATGTAGATACAATTGGAAATAATGTGGGCATGCATCCAAGTTGTAAGTGAAAGGAATACTTCTCTATGTTAAAGATCAAGAAATGTGTTTTGTTTCCTCAAATGGTTGAATGGTGAGATGATACAAGTATAAATGATACCAACACACAAGCATTTGAAGATGAAGAAAAAATGCGCACAATGGATGTTTCAATTTCACTCAATGCAGACAAGAGGTTGTGCCCCTCCAAGTTATGTTCCTAATAGGAAAAGAGATAACTTCATGTTCATGTCATATGTAGATGATTTTTATGACATATGTTTGAGATGAAGGGTTAGAGTTGATTGGTAAAAGATTAGTAAAGCTCAATAAAACCTTCAAAATTTAATTTTTCTATTCATGACATGATAGTAATGGTTTTTGGCATTCAAATTCATTTGTTTCAGCATTTTCACATCTCATCGCTATGCAAAGAAGGAAATAAGATAAGTAATAATTAGTGTCAAGAACAATTTTTAGAAAATGGAAAAGAAGTTAGATAGAAATACATGGATTGGAATTTGGTTTCATATTTTAAAATCTACTATCAGAGAGAATATGAACAATAGACAAGTCAATAAAATTACAAGAGTATCGAAAGATGTAAAATGTAAATATTTTTACTAACAATGTTTACAACTTGACTTTTCCTCAATTGAGATTACTAACCCTATTTTAAAGAAAATTCATTGAGATTCGAAGGAGAAAAAATCAAATGATTTGATGAAATCATGTTGATATTCTTAATTAGTTGAATCATAATTTTCCTCTTCTCAAGCCGGTAATCCAAATTTTTAAAAAATCTCTTTCCTGTCAAAAGTTATCAGTGGTTAATCACTCCTTAATTTTCAAACAAATTCTCAAGATCTATTAACCTACCAAAATTGGAAAAAGTTAATTAAGCTTTTGGAGATACAAAATATATTGGTTAATTAACCTCTTTGCAAATTTTTGAAAGGTTAATTAACTTGTTTTAAATTTTGAAAAGGTTAATTCAACTTTATAAAATACAAAAAAAAGAGGTTAAGTAAACTCTTTCCGAGTTAAGCTTTGCATCCTTTAATCTTGAGATTGTGAATGAAGAATTCAATTTTTGATTAAGTAAAAATAGGTTTTGAAGGGACCTAAAACCCTTTACAAGAAATTCATAAAGGATATTCAAAGAAATCCCACAATGTGAGACAAACTCAAAACATGACATGAACAGAGCAACATACCAGCAAAAATTATTATCATTTTTCTTTACCCACTTTCATTTGGGATCGGAGGTTCATGTCAAAAGAGGGTGAAGACCTCTTAGAGTTTTTACCTTTTATCATAATCCATCCATATTCCACCATAGTAGTCACGCTCTTCCAAGTCAAAGAATCTAGCTAAGAGGACCCGACTATGGGGGCACACTAAGAAGAACCACATAAAGGACTAGCATCCTCCACAACCATAGTGCCACCAATGTCCGAGGAGATAGTACCAATAGTAAAGTGAGTAAAACAATCATTCACTTGAGAGACAAGGATAGAAAATTCCATAGGGACAACACCAAAAACACACTTGACAATAGGAGTCCTATCACAAATATTTTGAGACACAATTTAAATTGAGCCAACAGTCTCAACAAATCTAGAATCAGTATTGAAAGCTTAGCGCAAATTGGCATCAATAGAAGGCACAATATTATCCTATGTAACCACCTAAGAGAAACTCCCATGGGTAGAGTTCTTGTAAATCATGTAATGTTGGACATAAGCATTTTTCCACCAAGAAGTAGCCCTCTTAGATTTCACTAGATCTCATTTAGCCACCACAAGGCGAGTTCTAAAACACCTTCTGAACCTGAAGGGAATCCATTCATAGTCCAAAGTTCAGATCCAACAACCCTTAGAAGAGACAAGATTGATCTCATCTGGAAGCCCCTTAGAAACATCTAAATCCACCTAAATCCTAACAAAGTTCGAGTCGTAAATATGAGAGGGAAGCATTGATAGACATGTGAATTTCTTGATAGAAATATGGTTGTGTGGATTACAAAAGTTGTAGAATATGTAAGATTTCAGTTTGGTGAAAAGCCTTCAAAATATTTCAGATTTCAATTTTTTTCAAAATGTTGAGTTCATTGTCAGTTCAAGCAAAAAAGTGTAACCCACTATTGTCGGTTTGGCCCATACCATTGAATAATATTCTCAAACTTTTCACTATTCAATTCTGGTTTCTAATATGCACTATCGTATTTCTAGTACAAGGCTATGCAATTTTAGAATTCCCTAGATTCTACTACTTGTTACACTCTTAACATGATAAATGTCATGGGAGTCATGAAGAATTACACTCTTAACTAATGTTTTTTGGCGAGACATCCCTACATATGGTTCGGCATCCATGCAAGCACTTGTTTAATTACTTTGGTATGATTAAGGAAACTCTTAGACAACCTCTTTTGGACAACACTCACCACAACTATAATTTGACTTAAATGAAAGTATTTTTTTGAGAATGCCTCTTTTTATTTGAGACTATAGGAGGACCTTTCAAAATTTAAAAAGAGGTTGTGTAAATTATTCATTTAGATCCTTGTCAAAAGAGGTCATGCATATCCTTGTCATCTTCAATAATATATAAACAAAACTATCATATAAACATGATTTTATAATTAAATTCTAACTATAACTTTAACCCCAATTATAATTAATGGGCAACACATACTTTCTTCAATTTCCATACATAATTTTTTTTAATAATAACAACCCTAATTTGTGAAATTTATACCTCTTCAAGTTTGAATTTGATTTGAAAAGAAAAAAAAAGAGATCATTTGATAGATTTTAACATTCTAATAGATTATGTGTATTTTATCCTACTTATCATTAATAATCAAAAGATGCATGAAAGTGAAAACTCATCATACTTTCTATTGTCATTGAACCTCAGGTACTTGTAAAATAAAGTAATAAAAACTTATCATACTTTCGATTAATTATCAAAAGAAACATGTTTCTATCGAGAACAAAGACAAATCACAAGTATTACCGTTCACTGGGGGTAAAAGATCAAACAACAGATAATTTTCTATTCTGCATTTTGATAGATCCTACATATAACTTGCGCCTAATGAATGATATCAATGAACGAAGACAAAATTAAAACAAAATGAAGATCATAAATATCGCCAGTTGTGGTCTTGATGTTTTGCTTGAACTTATTGAATTGATCAATCTGGAATTGCAGGCTGTCATCCCCGTCACTGCAAAATTTACTCCATGTAGACATTAGGGCGTGGATCGATGAATAGAAAACCCATTACAAAAGCTGTCAAATCATAATCAAACTATTAGAATAGAGATTGTGACTTGAGAATCTAAGATCAAATATAATAGCAATTAGAGATTGTGACTTGAGAACAGTGATATCAGATATAATAGCAATTTTAACTTGAAATGAAATGCATTATTTCTTTTGAAGACATGAGAAGAAAGGCGGAATGCTAGTCTTCCATGACTAAAATGTAACGTCTACTACTCTTTCACTATCGGCGATTGAAATGTAATTTTTAATGGACTTTTTTTTCCTTTTTGTTTAACATTGATTTATCCCAAAACTGAAACCCTACAATCCATCAAATTATTGTTTTACAGAACTCCAAATTGATGGAGGAAGACATTCACATAAATGCTGGAGATAATAAAATAGAGTATTGACACTCAGAGATTTATAATAAAACTATTTATATTAATGTCAAATTTTAGATTTACACAGAGAGCTGCCAGAATGCTCAGAACACCCAATATATTTCTTGCAAAGATAGAGAATTTTTTTGGACACAAAAAATTCGAAGAACATTCCCATTTTACAAAATATTTAACTCTCAAAATTTCTGGAACAGCTTGGAGAATGTTCGATCAAATGAAAAGTCAGAGAAAAAATATGAAATAAAAGCCATATTAAATGCAATAGTTGGCGGAGGAAAAACAGGCAGGTCGCATAATCGCATGAATAAAATAATAGTCATGCGATTATGTGATAAGCTCAAAAGAGGGGGCCCATGCTAAATAGAGTAGTCCACATATAAAACATTACCCATGAGACTATGAGAAAGAATCAAAAATTAAAGTGTTGGGCAGGCAATCGCATGATCGCATAAACCAAATAATAGTTATGCAATCATGCGAAAAGGTAAACAGTAAATGCCGGTAGGTGTGCGGAAGGTTGATAGAAGCAAGGAAGATTAAAGTGCCAGGCTGGAAACCATGTCTGCTAACACTCCCCCTTAATCTTCACTGTAATGTATGTTTGCAATGCCGATTTCTTCTCAAAGATGTTCAAAAATATTCTTTGCCAGTGGTTTTGTGAAAATATCAGCAAGTTGTTCATTTGACCTGCAAAACTCAAGATGAATGTCACCATTGTTTACTAATTCTCTAATAAAATGATATCTGGTATCAATATGTTTACTTCGTTTATGAAATTTATGATTTTTAGATAAGGCAATTGCTGAATTGTTATCACAATAGATCTTTGTAGCTTCTTATTGATGATGCCCCAAATCTGAAAGTACTCTTCTTATCCAAACTGCTTGACAAGATGTTGATGTTGCTGCTACATACTCTGCTTCAGCCGATAAGAGAGTGACAATAGGTTGTTTCTTTGATGCCCAAGAAATAGCACTAGAACCTAGATGAAAAATGTATCCGGAAGTGCTTTTTCTATCATCTATGCTACCTCCCCAATCACTGTCTATATATCCAATCAGTTTTTAATCATCTGAAGAAGTATACAAAATTCCAAAATTCTTTGTTCCATCTATTTATCTCAAAATTATTTTTCCAGCTTTCCAATGTGACTCTTTCAATTTCTCCATTAATCTAAAAATAAGGCTAACACCAAATATGATATCTGGTCTTGTGGCGGTTAAATACATGAGGCTACCTACTAATCTTTTGAATAAAGTTGGATCTACACTTGGACATTGATCATCCTTACTAAGTTTCAAACCCAATGCAACTGGTGTAAGGGCTGGATTCACATTTGTCATCTTAAATCTTTTCAACAATTCACCAGCATACTTGCTTTGACATATGAAAATTCTTTGATCATTTTGACTTACCTCCATGCCAAGAAAGTATCTCATGAGGCCCAAATCAGTCATATCAAATTCTTTTTTCATGGCTGCTTTGAATGAATTAGTTTGCATATTTCCTATGAATATCAAATCATCTACATATAAACAGACTATCAATATTTCTTCTTCATCATTCACTTTGATATAGAAAGTAGGTTCATTACCACACTTGTTAAAGCCATTGTTCACAAAATAGGAATCTATCCTACTTTACCATGCTCTAGGAGCTTGTTTCAAACCATATAATGCCTTTTTCAATCTACATACTTTATGTTCTTCTCCCAAAACTTCATAACCAGGTGGCTGACTTACATATACTTCTTCTTCCAAAATACCATTTCAGAATGCTGATTTGATGTCCATTTGATAAAATTTCTATTTGTTTTGAGCTGCAATAGATAGCACCATTCTTATTGTATCCAATCTTTCTATGAGTGCAAATGTTTCATTGAAATCTATACCTGGCTTTTGTGTAAAACCTTTTGTCACTAGTCTTGCCTTGTGCTTTGCTACTTTTCCATCAACATCATACTTTGTCTTATAAACCCATTTAACTTCAATCACATCCTTGCCTTTAGGAAGTTCTATTAGAT
The DNA here is from genome assembly GCA_027943335.1 of Chamaecyparis obtusa. Lineage (NCBI taxonomy): Eukaryota > Viridiplantae > Streptophyta > Pinopsida > Cupressales > Cupressaceae > Chamaecyparis > Chamaecyparis obtusa. The sequence continues at coordinate 147,618 of BSBK01002916.1, read as the reverse complement.
CCCAAGTTTCATTCTTTTCTATTGATTGAATCTCTTCATCCATGGCTGTAATCTATTTGTCTTCTTTTATGGCTTCTTCAAAATAAATTGAATCCGCTTGTGTTAAGAATGCAAAATCACAACAAAAATCAACATTTTCAGCTTCTTGTGTTTCATCATAAATCTCCCTAAGACTTCTTGTCTTCTTTGATGTGTTTATGGACCTAGACCTTAAAGATGCAAGTGTTGGATCAGAAGATTCGCTACTGTTATTATTTGTTGTAGTGAGATTTGGAGTGCTAGGTGCTCTTGATGGTGTTGTAGGAGCATTTACTTGTTGTATAGGAGGATTTGCAACTTGATTTTCATCTTCTTCATTCTCTTGTAGGACATTAGGTGTACTTGAATTTATTTTGTTTATGCTTCCATCCTATGCCTCTTCTTCAACAAATTCAACATCACGGCTTACTATTAGCTTCTTTGTAATGAGATTGTATAACTTATATGAAATTGAATGTTCACTATATCCCACAAATATACATTTCTATCCTTTGTCATCTAATTTTCTTCTCAACTCTTGAGGTATCAATGAGTATGCCACACATCCAAAAACTCTCAAATGTGATATGTTATGTTTTCTTTTGCTCCAAGCTTCTTCTGGTGTTTTATTTATCACTACTTTTGTTGGACACCTATTCAAAATATATACCGAACATGCAACTGCTTCAGCCCAATATTCATTTGGTAGATGTTTTGCCTTTATCATACTACATGCCATTTCCATGATTGTTCTATTCTTTCTCTCTACTACTCCATTTTGTTGAGGTGTATACCTTGCTGTAAATTGTTTGTTTATGCCATTTATTTTGCAAAAATTCTAAAATTCAATTGAGACATACTCTCCACCTTGATCGGTTCTCAATATTTTAATAAAATATCCACTTTTTCAACTTTTGCCTTGAACTCTTTGAAAACAGCAAATGTATCAAATTTATATTTTAAGAAATAAACCCATGCTTTTCTCCTGAAATCATCAATGAACGTTATGAAATAAAGTTTTTCACTAATGGAAGGTGTTTGCATAGGTCCATAAATGTCTGAATGTACTATTTCTAATGGTTGTTTTGCTCTATATGATTCCCCAACTGGAAATGATTTCCTATGTTGTTTTGCCAATATGCAACTCTCACATGTGGTTTTAAGTGGCTCTATTTGTGACAACCCATATACCATTTTCTTCTTGTATAACAATTGTAATCCTTTGAAGTTTAAATGCCTAAGCCTTAAATGCCAAAGCCTTAAATGCCATAGCCAAGATTCATTTTTGTATGAAGCTTTAAAAACTATTTCAACAACCTTTTGTAAACCTTGTGGCTCTATCATTAATCCACTTTGAATTTTTAATGGGAACATCCTATTCTTTGTCATTTCAACTCTTGCAATCAGCCTATTGTTTGGTTTCTTATCTAGGATCACACATTCACCATTCTCAAAATATATTCTATATCCTTTTTGTACCAATTGCCCAATACTTATAAGGTTGTGTTGTAATTTGGGAACATAGTATACATTTGAAATTTGTTTATCTTCACCTTGTTTTGTTTTTATGTTAATTGATCCTTTGCCCATAACTGAAACTTTTTGATCATTTTCCAATTTAACTTCTGATTTTACTAAATCATCTATTGTTGAAAACATCTCCTTGTTACAACTCATGTGGTTATTACACCCACTATCTAAAAACCATAGTTCTTTAGAACTTTCTTGTGCTACATTGCATGCTATCAATATTGTGTCCTGTTCACTAGTGTTTGACTGATTTTCATTTGTGAAATGTGTCTTTTGCTTATTCAAATCATATTGCTTTTTCTTACATTTTGATGCATAATGCCCAAATTTGCTACAGTAATGACATTGGATGTTGGATTTATCATACCTTTCTCCTTGATTATGGCTTTGAGAGTGACTATTCCCCCTTCCTCTTGTTGATGTAGAATGGGCATTTGGGCTTGATGGTAGTCTTCTACTTTCAAATTGTGTGTTTTCTCTTCCTCCTCTTGATGAAAAATGTCCTCTGCCTCTGCTGTTGTTTGATCTCCCTCTTGACTTGTCAAATGAGAGCTGGGTCTTGAATGCATTCTCAAATGATGATGGCCCTGTTCGATTCAATCTTTGCTCATGGACTAAAAGTGATCCCATTAATTCATCTACTGATAACTGAGAAAGATCTTTAGCCTCTTGAATGGCTATTACTACAACATCAAATTTAGCAAACAAACTTCTAAGTATTTTTTCAACAATCTTTTGATCTTCAATAGTGTCTCCATAAGTCCTTAACTGATTTACTATAGACATTGCATGAGTAAAAAAAGCATCTATTGAATCTAAGTCTTTCATTTGTAAATTTTCAAAATCCCTTCTAAGTATCTGCAATTTTGCCATTATTACCTTGCATGTGCCTTGGTATGCTGTTTGCAAACTGTCCCATGCTTGTTTTGATCTTGTGGCAGCTGCAACCTTTGGAAAGATTGATTCTTCCATTGCTTGTTGAATGAAAAACAGTGCCTTTGCATCCTTCTTATTTTCCTTCAATAAATCTTTATCAGCTTGTGAAAGGGCCTGATATGCCTGCTAGTCTGGTGGTTTAGGAAACCCATTTTCCACTAAATCCCAAACATCTTGAGAATGAAAGAGAGTCTTCATTTTGATGCTCCAATAATCATAATTTTTGCCATTAAAAATTAGAATCTGAAGCTGAGAAATACTCCCACTGGTTCTTGCCATGGTTTACCAGTAACACTTTCTCCCTTTTTTACAAACCCTTTTCTTTCTTTGCTCACCTCCTTAGATCTTCAACTGTTCTATGATTTACTCTTTACTCAGAATAAAATTTTGCCAAAAAATAATAACCAGATCCTTTTTGTGCTTCAATCTCCAGCAAACTTTTTTTTTCTTCAATAACCGTGCTCTGATACCAATTTGATGGAGGAAGACATTCACATAAATGCTGGAGATAATAAAACAGAGTATTGACACTTAGAGATTTATAATAAAACTATTTATATTAATGTCAAATTTTAGATTTACATAAAGAGGTACCAGAATGCTCAGAACACCCAATATATTTCTTGCAGAGATAGAGAATTTTTCTGGACACAAAAACTTCGAAAAAAATTCTCATTTTACAAAATATTTAACTCTCAAAATTTCTGGAACAGCCTAGAGAATGTCCGATCAAATGAAAAGTCAGAGAAAAAATATAAAATAAAAACCATATTAAATGTAGTAGTTGGGGGAGAAAAACGGGCAGGTCGCATAATCGCATGAATAAAATAATAGTCATGCGATTATGCAATAAGCTCAAAAGAGGGGGCCCACGCTAAATAGAGTAGTCCACATATATAAAACATTACCCATGAGACTATGAGAAAGAATCAAAAATTAAAGTGTTGGGCAAGCAATCACATGATCACATAAATCAAATAATAGTTATGCAATCATGTGAAAAGGTAAATAGTAAATGCCGGTAGGTGTGCGGAAGGTTGACAGAAGCAAGGAAGATTAAAGTGTCAGACTGGAAACCGCATCTGCTAACACAAATGTACAAGCAATTATTCCTTTTAAAACTCTAAATCCCATTTTACAAACGATTGATTTTAAAAACTTTGAACCCTATAGAAAGTGTTCAGCTTTCCAAAACTCTGAACAATAACAAAATAACAAATAATTGAATCGAATAAAAAGAAAAAAAATTAGCTCCACAATTCATTTCTAGACCCAGAATTCACCGTTGGTTTTGAAAAGAAAAGGGCAACAACAATTGTGTTTAAGCGGAGAGTTTAGCCAGCTGAAAGTGAGCGGACTGAAGTAATAGTGCGCGTTTCGTTTTAGATTTTTTGGATGTTCATGATCAACAAGCGCTCTTAAAATTACGTTACCAATGGCCCGTTTTGCCATATTAATATTTTAGGTTTGTAATATAGGATCTAAAATTACAAATATAGACCATGAACAACCACTATAACTCAAACCTGTTTGCATCATTGAAAAAAAAACACCCTCCAAAACAAATTCAGACAGAGTTCTAAAACTCTACAGTGGCTGTACTATTCAAACTCATTCCTTCATTATCCACCCTTGCTGTTTTTTCGGTTATTCTTCCTTGCAAATTAGAGATACTCTAATGCAAGCACATAACATGAAATCCCAAATTAGAGATATTCTAATGCTGAATTAAATGCCAAGAAAAGTCTATTAATAGATGGCAATCGTTGTACACTCATCAGAGACCTGCGCTCTTGCTGTATATTATCTGCACTCAAAGATATTTGAGATTTCATGAGAAGGTCTTGAAATAGGAATTATAACACAGGCATAGACCTGTTTGTTTATATGTTTGGCAGAGGAGATTTCAGTGTCTTGTTATATGATATTACATTCAACAAAACATCCTTTAAATATTATTTCTATTCGCTTATTTACAAGTTTAAAATATGTTCGCTTCTACTTCTTATAGGAAGTTTTAAAATTTTGCTCTCATAAAATTATATTTATTTATAATTAATTTTAAAAGTTAAATAATAACTTAAGGAGTTGTAACATACTATATTTAATTGGAAAAACTGAAATAGAGACTATTACCATCGAATTCCAAATCCATTTGAAGAAAATATCAGAAAACAGAAACAAACTCAGACAGAGCTCTAAAATTTTGAGAGCGCCTATTATGGCTGTCGTACTTTATTCTCGCTTGTAAATTCATATTACTACTCATACCATCTCAGGCTCAAATTGTAATTTCCTTAATTGCGGTGGACAGAGCAAGCGGGCCCAGAGCAAGAAGAGCCGGAGCCGGAGCCAGAACCAAAAGCAGAGCCTGAGCCGAAGCTAGAGGCAGAGGCAGAGGCTGAACCAGAACCATGAGAGCCAGAGCCAGAGCCAAAACCAGAGCCGGAACCTGATCCACGCGAGCCCGAGCTGGAGCATGAAGCGCTAGAACGAGAGTTGGAGCCAGAGCCAGAGTGGGAGATGGAGCAGGAGCCCGAGCCGGAGCAGAAGCAGGAAGAGGAAGAGCTGGAGCTAGAACCGGCTTCTGGAAACATCCTCTTCCCCGCAACTGCGAGCACTACAGTGCAACACAGCAGGAGTAGAACTAGTTTCCCTTGGTGCACCATCTTCGTTATTGTAAGCAGAAATCCCTACACGAGAATGAATAGAAAGAACTACCCCTTGCCTCTCTTTTATAGTGTATGGAAGGTGGGTGTCAACAATGAGGAGCTTGGGAGTTTACACCAGATGAGAAACGTCATTGGATCATCATCACGAATTTAGTGGCACTACATTTCTTTCAGCAAGCAGCATGAGTTAGTTTCATCATCTTCCTTCTTGCTCCTAATCGGCTGTTACACCATTGCCAACTGTTTTTCACTTTTTTTTAATCTTCTAATCACATATTACCTAGGTGTTTCTATCTAATAGAAAAGGAGGTCCAATGGTTAGGCCTATAGAAAAATAATGTTTTAATAATATATTGAATCATTAAAAATTTAATATTTTAAAAACACCTCAATACCACATTTATTATTATTTAAACTATATTTTTATTGGCTTAATAGTCGGTGCATCGTGGATCTTCGAGTTTCATCATCTCTTTCATTGCAGATTGTTACACTATTGTCAACTGTTTTCACTATATGTTCCACTAACATCCATAAATAAGATTTCTTCTCATAACATATTACCCATCAGTGCTTCTATCGAATAGAAATTTACATATCAGAATTGCCTACCCTCTATAAAAATATATTTTATATGAAACATTGGAAAGTACAAATTTTGAAGAAAATAATTATTAACAATAGTGCATGGAAGGTGAGTGTCAACAATGGAGAGCGTGAAAGTTTACAGTAGATGAGACACGTCATTAGATTATCATCACAAATTTAGTGGCACTACATTCCTTTCAGCAAGTAGCATGAGTTAGTTTCATCATCTTCCTCTTATTAGGCTATTACACCATTACCTAGGTGCTTCTACCTAATAGAAAAGGAAGTCCAATGGTGAGGCCTATTGAAAAATATAGTTTTAATAATATATTAAATTATTAAAAATTTAACATTTTAAAAATAGTTGCAGGGTGGATCCTCTAGTTTCATCATTCCTTTCATTATCGATTGTTATATTGTTGTCAATTGTTTTCACTATATATCCCACTAACATCCATAAATAAGATTTCTTCTCATAACATACTACCCATAAGTGCTTCTACCCTATAGAAATTTACATATCAATATTGCCTACCCACTATAAAAATATATTTTATATGATACATTGGAGAGTACAAATTTTAAAGAAAATAAATATTAACATTAGATGTGAATACCACATCTAACATTATTGAAACCTAATGTCACCTATGAAATTGAAGACTTACCTTAAGGAACATAGTAAAATAAATTTGGATGTGATAAAATAAATATTTATGCATTATTTAAAATTTATAAAATTTCCAAGTATTGTGTATTTATATAAGCTTGAGTTATATATATATATGTGTGTGTGTGTGTGTGTGTGTGTGTTTGTGTCTATCAATTAGCACTCTTAAAATGTAACCTTAGTTAAAACTATTTTTTTGAAAAAATATCTATTTTAATTTTTTTTTCAAAAAAGACATTAATTTGTTTTTAAGGAAACTTTTAAATTCATCTAAAACCAACTTGAATTTGATAATATTGGTATTTATTTTGAAATTAAAATAAAAATTAAATTAAATTTTAATATTTAATAGTTCTATTATATTTCAAAATTATTAATATTTGAAATGCATTACTTCTTTTATATTGTAATATTTTTGTGTTTCTTCTTAAACACTTATGAAAACAAATTATATTTATATATGTACTCATAATTATTCATATTTATATCTAATTGAACTATAGTCCAAAATAGACTGTAACTTAACCATAATCATTACTTTATTCCTTTCCTTTATTTTAATACAACAATTTCTAACCTTAATCCTAATTCTATTTTTAATTGAACTAATCTTATTTGTAGATCTAGATCTAGCCCTAATTCAACGCTATCTATAAAAAATAACATGTTAAAATAAGCAAGGCAACCATTCCCATATGCACATTTTCATGCATCGAACTTCCATTGAACATAAAACAAAAACTAATATCAATACAAAGGTGATTTCTACTTTGGGCTGCTAGGACCTTCACAATCTAGTATGGTAAGAGAATTTTAAGTTATCGTTGCTTAGTTTCTCTATAATGATAATCATTTCTTAGTTTCTAGTTGGCATGTCATCTTGTGTGGTTGTTATAGTGGGTTCTAGACATCATCAAGATATCATGTCTATGACTTCATCGGGATCTATTATTTTCAGATAAAGATTTCCTATGATTGGTCTAGTCCTATATTTATTTCTTGTTGTTGATTCCCCAGTTAGCCATATTTAAGTAAAACATATGAGTTTTATAATATTTTAATTAGATCTAATATATTATAATTTTAAAAAAATATTAAAACATATTAGAAAAAATTAAATTTATATTTAACACTAGAGGAGAGAGTCATGTTCAAGAATCTATAATTTTTTTTTGAATGGTGTAGGTTTGATATGGGAAATTTGATAAGATATGAAAACTTTCCATTTCGGATAAGTTTGACTTTGAGTAGTTATAAAAGAGAAAATATACATTGAAAACTAATCTTTCTTCTTTTTTCTACTAGCTATACATGTCATCTATAGCATATTTTGAAACCAAAAGAAAAAAAATGATTATTTGCATATAAATTTTTGGTGGGAACTAGACCCCAATTTTCACCAGTTTTCAACAATTAAAATATGGACTTCAAAAATTAAAAAAATGATGTCAATTCTCATTCATTTCAAAAAAAATAAAATATAGGCATAAAATTTTTCAATTTTCTCACATTTCATCAGTTTACATCATCTTCAAATTCTAAACATAAATACATCACTTTTATGTCATTAAAGTTGAACAATTTACGTGTTGTTGACCTTTTCCTTTATAAAAGTGTGACACAAATTTGTACTTTTACCTATTTCGGATCTCTATCATTGTCTCATTTTTTAATTCCTCCATTTTCTATAGCCTTTTAGCGCTCATTCTTCTAAGAGGTATGTTGACAAGGATGCCAATCTCCTAAGGTTCGACGATATCATCACAAGTGTTGATTGCCTAAATAGATCCAACAATCTGTCAACACCAATAACCTGCCTCAAGCTATTAAGTCAACGAGTAAACTAGGAAATTTAACTAGAAACCATGAATCCTCACTTGTCAATCACTCAACCAACCCTTATGGTGGGTCTTTCTACAATTACAGGTCAAATTTCACTACTACCACCCCACAACCAGAAATTTCAATCACTGGTAATTGATCCAATGGATTCCTTTTCACTATCTCCCTTTGCTATGCCAGTCAGCTACAAACCTATTACTGACCACCTTCTAAAAACTATCAGTTGATCTAGATCAGATCCATAATTCTCCCACTCCACAAACAAGAATTACATTCAGGTAGCTTGCAACATGCAACCTTTCAAATTCACCATTGTTAATATACACCAGTAAGAAGTCAGATTCATTTCCCTCAATGTCAAACCCTTATACTTAGCTAATCATTCCTCAAAATTACATACATTCCATAGAGAAAACCGCATCACCTATTAAGCTCTTAATCTACAAGATTGTAACACTGAAACTATCCTTCCTACAATTTCTTCTTCATGAATTTCCTTCTCTACCAGCTCTTCTTGGTTTTCTTCTTTGATACCTCAATTCTCTTCTTTCTCTCTCTACTTAAAAATGAATTTTAGTACCCTACTTTTATACAAGATCAACAACAAGTTGACTTATTCGATCACCAAATTTAAGATAAAGAAAATGTATTAGATCAAATAGGATAGGACCTAAATCTATAGGAACGCCTCCAAAATAGATATGACATGGTATGTGATCATGCAAGGAGGATGACCATGAATTAAAGAACATCAAACAATGTGCCATGAGCAACCATAAATAACATGAATCTTCACCACAAGCTAGATCTCACTAAACAAGATGTCAAGAATAGGAAATAAATATAGGACCGAACTAATCATAGGATATCTTTATCTAGAAATAATAAATCCTGATGCGTTCATAGACATGATATCTTCATAATGTCTAAAACACACTCTAACGACCACATAAGATGATGTGGCAACTAGATCCACTACAACTAAAAACACAGGAACTGCCCAACTGGAACAATAAATAAACAAACTGAAAAGAATATCTTTTTGGGCGATGGAAGATTTCCATCTACCCAAGGAGACTTCCGCATCTGAGTAGAACTAGTTTTCCTTGATGCAACATCTTCCTTATTGTAAGAAGAAATCCCTACACGATAATGAATAGAAAGAACTACCCCTTGTCTCTATTTTATAATGTATGGAAGGTGGGCATCAACAATGGGGAGCGTGAAAATTTACATTAGATGAGAAAATTATAATGAATTTAGTGGCACTACAAGAAGCATGAGTTAGTTTCATCATCTTCCTCCTAGTCGGTTGTTACAACGTTGCCAACTAGTTTTTAGTTTTTTTCTTCTCATCACATATTACCTAGGTGCTTCTATCCAATAGAAAAGGAGGTGCAATCACTAGTCATATAGAAAACTATTTTCTTAATAATATATTGAATTATTAGAAATTTAACATTTTAAAAATATGTAAATACCACATTTAATATTATTTAATCTACATTTTCATTAGAAAAAGGACATTGGTTTAATAGTCATTGGAGCATATATCCTCTAGTTTCATCATACCTTTCATTGCGGGTTGTTACACTATTTTAAACTATTTTTCACTATAAATAAGGTTTCTTCACATAACATATTACCCATAGTTATTTTTAAAATCTATGGTGGTCCACAACTTTTGTTAAAAAAAATATATTACCCATAGGTGCCTCTATCCAATAGAAATTTACCAACTATAAAGTATATTTTATATAATATATTAGAGAGAACAAATTGTATGAAAATAAATATTCACATTAGATGTGAATGCCACATGTAACATTATTTTGAATAAGACATGTAACATTATTACAAACTAATGTCCACTATGAAACTTTACACTAAGGAACACACTCAAATAAAATTCAATGTGATAAAATAAATATTTATGCATGATTTCAACTTTATAAAAATTTTAAGCATTGTGTATTTATATTAATATGAGTGAGATAATAATATTATTATATTGTAAAATATTATTGTTATTTTAATATATATTTAATAGTTATATTATATATATATATATATATATATATATATATATATATATATATATATATATATATATATATATATATATATATATATATATATATATATATATATATATATATATATATATATATATATATATATATATATATATGTCTAATATCACCCTTAAAATGTATGGGCTTAGTTAAAACTAGTTTTTACAAAAAAGACCAATTTTTAATAATATTTTTATAAACAAAAATCTATTATTTTTAGGAAACTTGTAAATTCATCTAAAACCAACTTGAATCTAATAATATAGATATGTCTTTTATAATAAAAATAAAAATTAAATTAAATTTTAATATTTAATAGTTCTATTATATTTCAAAATTTATTTATTAATATTTGAAATGCATTACTTCTATTATATTGTTATATTTTTGCATTCCTCTTAAACACTTATGAAAAAAATTATATTATATTATATTATATATATATATATATATATATATATATATATATATATATATATATATATATATATATATATATATATATATATATATATTGTTGGGATAAGAAAGATATAGTACTGAGAGGGGAGGGGTGAATTAGTACCCTCAAAAACTTTTACTCGATATACAATCTGTAATAGTAGTGACTATGTATCAAATGGAATCCATTGTTTTCAACATACATTCAAATAAGTTTGCAAATGTAAAGTGCATGAAAACAAACAATAAAACATTCATGAAATGTAACACATAACACAATTATTTTGGCTATGCAGAAACCGTTGTTAGAAGGTAAAAACTTGGGTGGGAATGACACCCACAAATTCTTCACTGTTGCAGTAAATAAAGTGTGCCGGTTAAGGATACAAGTTTGATCAATTTTGGTGATCGTACCCTGTTAAGAGTAATTTTAGATCGATTAGATCTACCTTGTGAGAGGATTTTAACAACACTAAGAAAGTGTACACTTGGTTAAGAGATTTTACAATTAGACTATTAAGTATACTCTGTTAAGAGATTTTCAATCCTACTATAATGATTAGAAGATAACATAAAATATCTGTAAATGAAAACTATGACTTGTCTGAATCAGATCAATGAAATACCAATTCAATTTCACCTTGATTTGTAGTATACTGTCATCTATTCTTCTTGGTAGCCTTGTTTCTTTCTGAATAAACTAAATACTTTATGATAACTGTTATGTTTTGTAAACCCTTATCTGAATTTTGATGTCTTGAAGGCGGCTACTTCTTCATGATCTCCTTGTCATGCATTCTTAGTTATGTAAAAATAACATCAATTAAAAATATATAGCAAAATTCTATGACCTAATTAGGTTTACAACATCTTTGAAAACCTAAGATCTACAGTGTACAAAAATAACCTAGATCTAACTATTACATAGGAATCATCACAACATTTAATTATTACATCCACAAGAAATGTGCCTCAATCTAAGTAATACGTTTATACATCCATGTAAACCATTTGCATAGATAAATGTGCCATTATTGATTACTATGCCATTTCTTGAACAACTCAGTGAATATTGCATTCTCTTTTCGGTGAATATCTTGATGCTCGGTGTGTAGAATACTCGGTGTTTGCTGACTCTGTGCTCAGTATATACTAATGCTTGGTAGACATACTTGGTTAAACTAGTATCCATTTAGCTTTCAATTCTACCTTGTGACTACTTGGTGTAAAGGCTTTGTTAGTTCAATCGACTAGCTTGTATAGCTTCTTATTTCATCTTTTACTGACTGATCATCTTCGATTACCTAATAGGTTTAGTTGATACTTGTATACACTTAAAAATGGCTTCATTAATTGATTAAATATTTATTGTTTAATCAATATTGACTTGATAAATTAATTAAATATTTATTATTTAATTAATAATTATTTCCTCTATTTATTAAATAAATTGTTTAATTCATTTACTAAATTCACTATAGTCTATTCCTCTATCCTAAGTCTTTTGATTAGTCTTATTAAAGTGATTTAAATTAGATACACAATCACCTAAATATGAGTAAGTTCCCTAGTCCACCTCACCTACCTAGTCACCTGACACATCACTTTGGCTAAAATAAATAATAATAATTAATTATTTATTAGTAATTATCCTCACCCACACATGTCCTATTCTTAAGGGCTATGTGGTCTCATAGGACTTGGTCTCATGACCACATGTCCTTTCTTGAACTAAGTCAAGAGACATGCTCTATTCCTAAGGGGCTTCTCAAACCCCCTCTAAGGGTTAAAGGTGACTCATGGGACACTTTTAAAAAGAGTCCTCATGAGGAAAAGGTCTCTCCTTCTTTCTCTCTTGGGTCTTTAAGAGACACTTGACATGTGTCTTTCCCTTCCACCTTGTTCTCCTCCACATCAATGTGAGAGAAACATCATCCCTATTCTCCGTCTCACATTCTAACTACATCCCCCTTTCTCTCAACTCCTTCAACCAAGTCAATCCTAGTCCTAGGATCTTCCACCTTTCATTCTCAACCATAGGATTGTGCCACCTAGGCCTAGATCCTCCAAAAATCTATAAAAGGAGCCTCATTTCCCCTTTATAGGCTAATAGCTAATAGGGATTTTTGTAATAGGCATTCTAACATTCAAGCAATCAAGCATCCAAGCATCCAAGCATTCTATGAGCAATCAATCCATATTATCATCATTTCATTTGCATTCCATCCATTAGATTACATAAGCTATTGTGCACTTATTTCATAAAATCTCCACACTTTGGTAGCATCTTGGGAGAAGGCTTCATTTGGAAATCTGAGAGCTCAACCTCTTCAAGAAATCAAGACTAGGAGGACAATGGAGACAAGCTGCATGGTAGGTGAAGGTAATTGATTTAGTTTCAACATTTTATAGTTACTTTGTATTCTTCATTGTGTTGCATTAGATTGATTTATTGGCTTTCAATAGTTAATTTATTATTTCTAGTTATTAGACATCTAATTTGCATACATTTTTGGTGCTAGAAGGAGGGCCCAACTGGGTTTTTCACTTTTAGTTTTTAGTTTTTTGTGTGCATGATTTTTCTACAGGATATTTCGGTGCATTCATACACGATTCCTATGCATCCGTTCATTTCTGCTGCGCATCCATTTTCTGATGCCACAGTCGCTATTTCTCTTCTACATTTTCACTTTCTGTCACATTTTTGTGCATTCATACATGATTCCTATGCATACGTATTTTTTTGTTGTGCATCCATAATATTTGCACATATAAATCATCTCACTGCGCATTAGTGTCTCTGTGCTGCGCATACATATTTTCTGTGCATTTATCAAACATTTATGCACATTTAGTTCACTGTTCTGCCCATTTGTCATTTGCTGTGGTAAACTTCAGTTTTATAGTTGTTTAGATTTTTAGCTAACATTTTAACAAGTGTCTATTCATTCTGGTAGTATTTAGGCTATTTTTGCAGTATGTAATCTTGAAGACCCCATTGCTAGAAATATTTTTCTAACAATTTGATTGTAGATTGCCAAGGGGTTTGCAAAATAAAATACAATCTCATTTGGGCTTAAAATAAGACATGTTTTTGCTTTGTGTGTCTTCTTTAGCATAGAATCAAGTGTCTATTGTGTTTTTCTTAATAAGCTATTTGTAATCCTAAAATTATAACAACGTATCCTCTCCCCTCACCATTTGTGGACCTTGGGTGTAAGAGAAACTATTATAATTTTTAGAGGGTGGTCTTTGGTGGGAAAAGAGGTACTCACCCCAAGGAACGACCCAACCGGTAATAAGCTGAAGCCAAGCCCATCCAAACTGGTATATAAAAAATGCTAGTGTGATTAGTCTCACATTAGATAGGTGTGAATTCATTGTGGCAACCAAAATCTCCTCCAGTACCCTAGTGGTGTGTTAAAGTCCTACTTAGTAGAGGTGAAAGCCTTGCTTTGAAAGGATTGAGAGAGCCCCCTTAATTGGGAAAATGACATGATCACAACCACCTGAACGGATGTCCTTACTAAAAGCTTTTGTTTAGTGGCCAAAAACCTTCTATTTGCTAGCTCAAGGGGTCATCCAAGTCCGTGAAGACACCCCATATTACTCACGGTTCATAATAGAGATAGTAGTTCTTTGGGAAGTAATGACCCATTGAATTTGGAACTTGGTGTGCCTGAGAAGTGAGTGCACTATAAGGAGGAGCCCATGCCTCCAAGTTCCTAGACTATTCACTGTGAATTTGTGTGGCTGGATTTTATTATCCTAGTGGGGATTCAATAGATATCGTCCTTGCCAACCATAGGATTGTAAGCGTGTTTGTGCATTCATATTAGCATAGTTAGATTAAAATCATTTCTATCTTGTGTGTGTGTGTTTTTATGCATTTTTCATTTGCCAAAAAAACTAGAAAACATCAAAGAGTCAAACAAAAATTCCAAATCTTGCAGTTCAAATCAATTAGAAACTAAAACCTGCGCATTCATACCAATTTGCTGCGCATACATTAAACTATTTTGTGCATTTGATAATTTTTCCACGCATCGTTCATAATTTGCTACACATCTATCTCATCTTGTTGTGCATTTATCAATCTATCCTACGCATTTGTTGCTGCGCATTTACAACAATGAGCATTTCCACAAACTTTGAAATTTTTAAAATCACTTTTTCAGATACCCATTTTCATCCTTAGTAAGATTCTAGAAAAATAGTTGAGTTACATAGACCTCTGATCTTTAGTTTGACCATTTTCATCACTTTTCATCATTCCTTCATCAAGACTCATCAAATCATTTTCTTCCAATCTTTGAAATTCTCAATTTAGTGTTGAAACATTACCTTATCTATCAGATTTTGATCTTTGTGAGTTTACCATATCAGGATATATCATCCTTAACCACCAAACTTACTTAGGTTATTATCTCTTGATTTCCCTTTTGTCATATCATAGTGAGATCTATACCTCCTATTGATTTAGAGTTTATCAAGTTGTCTTATCACTTTTCAACACGTTTCAATATCTTTTCTATCAATCACTTTCCATATCTTCTCATCAAAAATCTTTCATCCCGTAATCAATTCTCTCAATTTTATGTTTCAAACTCGATCTTAGAAACTCAAACAAGCCATTAATCCAGAATCCCTAGACAAGATGGAAGGAAATACTAGCAACAAAGAAAACCCTTGGTCAAAAGAGCTTCCTAAGAAAACTTCACTTTTTACATCCAATGATGAACCCACTGATGACGAACTTAGGGAAGCTTCACAAGATCCTCAATTTTATCATGTCATGGAAAGACTCTTAGGCTTGGATAGAGAGATGTATGTTCTCATGCTTGCTCAACAAGGAGCTAAGTTACCAAGTGATTTTGATGTTTCCCATCCTAGAGAACCAGTTCACGCAAAAAATCAAGAAATCCCTAAGGGTTCTCAAGATACTCATGGAGCAAAGGAACCCAATCAGCAATCCAATACTTCTCACAACAATCAGCAATCCAATGCTTCTCATAGCAATGAACAACACACTGCTTCTCAAAATAATCAACAATCCAATGGTTCTCAACATACTCAACAACAAAATATTTCCCAAGATGCTAAAGGAAACATGTTATCTATGGATCCCATTCTACAACAAATCTAGATGCTTCAACAACAAATCCGTGACATCTAAACTAGATCATCAACAAAGAAGTATTCCTTGGATGATATATGTCCTTATCCTTTTGATAATAACTTAGCAATGATTCCATTCCCTCCTCATTTTGAGGTACCAAAATTTGACAAATACAAAGGGAATTCAGATCCACAAGACCATATTCGTGAGTTTTGTGCTGCTTGTATTGAAGTCGCTCACAATGACACTTATCTTATGTGACTATTTCCATGAAGTTTAGGAGGACAAGCTATGGAATGGTTCTCCAAACTACCCCCAGGCATCAAATCTTTCAATGAGCTTCTTAACAAATTTGTGACTCATTATTCATATAACATCAAACATGAAGTCACTATGCTTGATCTTTGCAATGCACATCAAAAGAATGGAGAACCCTTCCTTACTTTTTTGCAAAGATGGCATCAATTGTCCACCAAATATCCACAAATGATTCCTGAACAAGAAAAGATGGATATCTTTGTGCATAACCTTACACCAGAAATGAGTTATAGGTTACAATTGCAATGTCCCCCAAACTTCAATAAGCTCATAGAAAATGGTATCAAGATTGAGGAAGCCATGGTCCTGTTGGTAGTTTTCTCTATTTTTCCTGTCCCCCCACCCCCCAAAATTTTGAGGTTTTTGTGTCTTCCTGGTTTTTGTGTTGAATCCCTCTGGACATATTTTTCATATCTTTAGGGTTCAAGTTTGGTCAGAATTGCAGAAACCCTAAGAGCTTGGGTAAAATCCCTTTGTGTGCTTTCAAAATCCAAACCCTAATTACCCCGGCCTTGTTCTAATTTTGCGTTACCTTTTTGGGCCACTTAAAAAGACTAAAACCCATGTGCTAAATAAAATATCCCGCAGGGTCATGTTTTCATATCTTTTTATCCTAGGTCGGTCCCCATTTAAATTTTTGCTAAGTTTCTACTACCTGACCCTTTAATTTTCCCTAGGTCCTAAGCGCTTAATTTTTCTAATGTTTCAGCCTTAATATTTCCTAGGCCTGGCTCTTTGAAACTGTATCAAGATCTATGGTTGATGTATGATCTCATGGAATCTGTCAGTGCCATGAGATCTTACACCAGCTGTTGATCCTCCTTTATGATGCGGCCTTTAAGACAGGTGGGTCCACTGCTACGTGGCACAGATGGTGTTATCTAATTGGTTGAAGGGGTAGTGATTTGGCACCTGTCAGAATGATCATGGCCAAGGAAGAAAAGTCAAATGGGCCCGCTTGTCAGTTCATTGCAACATGGCAGTATTTGATTCTACAAGTTGGCTGATGCGGCAGGGTAGGGTTATGCTTCAGTGGCGTCAGTGAAAGATTCAAGATCAACGGTGGGCGCATGATCTCATAGAATCTTCTAAGCCCTTGAGATCATGCGATAACTGCCTGATCTTTTGATGTGTTTCTTTGTGGGTTCATTGCCATGCAAGTTGACTTGGTGGTTTCTCATTGGTCTAAGCACGATGAAGTGGAGCTTGTTAGTGGGACCTGGTTGCTAGCATGTCCTGACATCCACAAAGGATCTACAGTTGGCATATGATCTCATGGGATCTGTCAGAGCCATGAGATCTTACACCGGCCATCGATTTTACTTTCTTTTGGTGTCAATGTGTGAGGTGGGTCCTCTGACAGGTGGAGCTTATTTGTTAAGTTTTGATTGGGCGGTGAATTTGTGACTTGGTAGATTATCAGTGGGGCCAGTCTTTCAACATCCAGGCATGTTTAAAGCTCGAGTAGATCTTGCGGTTGTTGTTATACCGTATGGAGAAGATGCATGCTGTTTAGGCATCATGGTATAATGACAACCATCTGATTCTATTTAAGGGATGCCATATGAGTTGACTGTTGTATTAATTTTTGTGAACTGTCTGAGGTGCCAAGAGGAAGTGGATCGACGGCTGTGTTTTAAAAGTAGATCAAGTGGTTGTTGCCTAAAGTTTTCAAATGATTCAAGGGTTTTTTTGTAATGTTAGGAGAGAGTGTGCTGAAGGAGCCATATTGTAGGACCATTTTTGGTCATTTCCAGCTTGGTTGCAGGTGATAATTTATGAAGATGATCCTGGTAGTTGTTCTAGCATTATTTTGCATCCTTGGGAGCCTCTGTCGAGGAAAGATTGATAGGTGGGTCACGCATTTCTCTGCTACAGCCAGAATTAATGGGGATTTTGTGATGATTTTTTCCTTGAGGCTAGTACATGGTCAGATCAGTTGCAAATTTTGATGATTTTTTGATCTCACCAGCCTTGCGCTTGGAGCCTATCTTGTCTGCTTTCACTTTTTGTTTGAGTTAGGTGATTTTGAATTGTTTCTTTGAATGATCATCATTTTCTTGTTGCAATCCTTGAGATAAAAGGATTTTTCATGATCATTCAAAGGAATTGGGAGTTAGGTGTTCATAATATCTTGCTTGGTGAGGCCTATTCTCGGTCAGGATTCTAAGAATTTTGTTTCAGTGCTTGTTAATGAGAGATAAAAAGTTGTAGGTCTAAGCCGTAGTTTGCAAGCATGATTTTTTGTGACTGATTGTATACATAGAAAGGATTCATCATACTTAAGACAAATATATGATTCTTCTCTCTCCTCTATGTCAAGTTAGGTAGGCTTTAAGCTTTCTAGTTTGTTACATATTGTTTTATGTATGTATCTTCATTCTTGAGTTCTCATCTACGATTGGATTAAATGATGCTCTAGATGGGATGTGAGTTTACCCTTGTCTACATAAGGATTCTTTGTAAGCAGTAAAGATTGTGGTAAATGTATTTATGGCTATGAATCTCAGATGTTCTCTGATCAGTGTATCCTTTGTGTCTAAGAAATCTTTCCCAATGGATGAGGCACTAGCGTAAATGAGTAAATCTCTTGTTGACATAACTGATTGAAGCTATTGCAATCCAAATCTTAAAATCAAGAACCATTTTAAGTTTTAAATCTTTGGTTGTGTAGTTTGTTACCCCATAGTAATGGAGAGTCAATGAATGTAAGGTTAGCATTTTGTGCTTTCTTACTATCATCTGTTATATAAGCCTGAACTTTGGTGTGTAAGGTATAGTTTTCTGTGCGTTAGGTGCACCCGCCTTGGTTTTGTAGAGCTAGAAGTGAAGAGGGCAGTCCTATCCCTATAGTTGGTCCAATTACCCTAAGATCCTTCTACATTTTGGAACTAACCACTCCTAAAATCTGTCTGAGGGTATATTGGCAGCCTAAGAGCATAAGCCATTTTGAAACTTCAACAAGATGGCGACTCCGCTAGGGAAATGTTACACAAGTCTATAATAACTAGTAGGTCATCATTGGAAACACAGGGTTATTCTTGCCCCTTGTCCTATCAAACTCATTAGGATACTTGTTAGTGAGGAAATAGTGTTTTAAGATTCCCAATATACTTGGGTGGTGACTCAAACATCTCTGCAGTAGTGTTAGTCAGTAGATTATTTATAAGATGAGTTACAAAGGTACTAGTTCTCGGAGAAAGGAGCATCCTAAAGACAGATTGGAAGAAGGTCCTCCAAGCACTTCTAAGCCTAGTCAAACAAAGGGGGGAAGAAAACAAAAAAATATTTCTCATACTTGGAAACATAAAGAAGATACAAGACAAGAAAATCAAATCAAGCCGGGTCAAGAAGAAAATGTCTCAAAATATGAAGAGGCTATTGATTTGGGGTTGAACCAGTATGAGGATGAGTTTCAAGTGGGAGATGCTGAATCTGAGACTACTCTCCTGGAATCAGAAGAAATTTTTGAAGAAGTTTATGAGTTGGAAAGAAAAATCCAAGAACAGGTTTCTATTAGACAACAAAGAGAAAAACATAAAGAGGACAAAGTAAGACAGGCCATGATAAGGGCTGAATAGTTAAAGAGGCAGTTGTTAGATTTGGAGGCAATTAATTATGTCCCAGAGCTTGAAGGAACAAAGGAATAGCCTATTGTGTAGAAGACATATGAGACAACTAGACCTAGAGATAAAGGCAAACAAAGAGCTGTTGGAGTTACAATCAATGAACATGCTAATGATAAGGATCCTTTAGATCAAGAGTTGAGAATAGATGTGGATCTTGAGAAGGCTAGAAAGGAGAAAGAGGTATGGGCCAAAGAGCTTGAGAAAGCAGAATTGGAGGCTATTGCTGCAGAAATGAGGAAGAAGATTGAGTTTCTCAAGCATACTTCGGGACCTTGAACATCTACATCTCAAGGAATGGATCCACCTCAAGGAAGTCCTATTCATGAAAGGTACAAACAACTTATCTTTTTGGGTATTTCTGGTTATCATAATATAATTCCTAATGAAATTAGAAAGAAGCTCCCTCAATTTGTTGGAAACAATGTCATCACATGTGAGGAATGTCTAAAGAATTTTATTGATGTAATAGATGATTATAATGTTGAGCCTGATGATGTTGTAATGAAGTTATTTGTACAATCTCTAATTGAAGATGCTAGGGACTAGTTCAGAGGATTGCCCCATGCCAGTATAGGGTCTTGGAATGAATTTAAGAATTGTTTCAAGGAACATTACGATGATAAAATGAATGAGGGTTTTATTTTGAATGAATTCAATAACATAAAGAAAAATTAGAATGAAGATGTTCTTGAATTTAATATAAGATTCCAAAAAGCTATGCATAGGCTCCTACAAGTTATCAGATTAGATGGTAGGGTATGTCTTGTGACATACTTAAATGATTTTGATGCAAAGATGTGGTATCTTTTAAGGGATAAGAACCCTAGAAATCTTGGGGAGGCTTACAAGTTGGCTATTAACATAGAGAGTAATAGAAGAACATCAGGAAAATTGGGGAGAAGAGATGATTGTAGGCCTCAAGCACAAAAAAAGAAAGAGATGGGAAGGTCTTCAAACTTTAAACCCAAAGAGGAGGATAATCTAAAATAGATTCTAAATGCTTTCGAGGTTTTGAGGCCTGATGAAAAAAGAAACAATAGGGCTACAACTAATGACTGGTCAATTCCTAATAATTTTAGCTGGCAGCCAAGAATGCAAAATTACCCATACAATACTTAGTGGCAGGATGGCAAGCCCATTTTTCCAACTAAGAGGGATAGGCTTGATGATAGGATTTCTGATCCTTTGCATAGAAATTCAGTTAATATGAGTGATGATATCCCATGGTGTGTTGCTTTTCAATCGCCTCACAATCCAGAATACTATGTTATTGCCCTAAATCTATCTGAGAACTAGGAACAAGATGAGCAATATGATAAGAATGGTTGTGCAATGATTTATTCACATGCGTGGGATGAGGTTGACTCTATTGATGAGATTGAGGATCAATATGTTGAGGGCTCTCAAGCTAGAAATGAGGCTTTCCATCAGCAAGTTTTTTATGATGAAGAGGAGGAAGAATTTGATGATGCTGGATGTGGTGCAGTGAAATGTGAGGAGCATGTTTCCTTTAGGTGACCTTCTGATGAGGAAATTGCTCAAATCACTATAGACATGGTCACTCAAGCCAAGAGCAATTACAATTTGAGAAATAGGACAGTTGGAAATACAGCTAGTAAACTAGGTAGCATGTTTATCAAGAAATCAGAAAGGAGTACACAACAGCCTGAGGAAAAGGGGAAAGGTGCTGATGTTCTTAGTTAGGTGAAAATAAAAAGGAAGATTAGGCCTATTGCAATACCTAAGGGTAAAGCAAGGACTTCAGAAGTAGTTGTTCCCATACCCCAGAGGGGAGATGAGTTTGTACACAAAGATAAATCTAACTTGATTGTTCGAATAGAGGATAAAGATGTCACTATTTTTAAAGGGGACATGGATGACCAGAAGTATGTTCCCATTGATATGACTAAATTGCTTTCACAAATGACTGTCAAAGTTCCACTTTTGGAAATGATGAGGATAGAAGAGCATAAGGTGAAGGCTTTGGATTGGGTAAATGGTGCCTCTTCTACAAAATTCCAAGGGATGAGTAGAAGTGATAAGCATGTGGCTTCCTTAGATGACACACCTGATAGTAAAAATGAAGAAATCATCTCTAAGATTCCTCAGATATATTTGGATGCAAATGTTGCAAATACTACATTAGGGAGAGTTGATTCTTTCTTTTTGTCTCTTATGATAAATGGAAAATTATTGAAGAATTGCATGATTGATTCTAGGGCATCAAATACTGTCATGCCTACAAAGATCATGAAGTCACTGGGACTGAAAGTTGATACACCTCATGGAAGATGCCAAGCTATGGACTCAAGAGAGGTGCCAATTATTGGTACCATTAAGGCTTTGCTTTATAAATTAGCAGCATTTCTTGACAAGTAGCTAACTATGAGTGTTTTAGTGGTTGATATCCCTCCATAGTATGGGATGCTATTATCTCGGAGATGGAGTGCTTCTATGGGAGGAAGTATCCAGTGTGACTTGTCTTTTGCTACTTTTAACATCGGAGGAGAAAGTGTGAAGGTGTCGAGGGAAACTAGAACTCCACATATGATTGAGGAGAATGAAGATGATAACATGAATTGTTTTGTGGACACTGACATTGGTTCTTTCAAAGTTTAGGAGAAAGGGGTGCAAGAAAAGGTCAAGCCTATCCCTCTAGCTGATGATGAGGATAACATGGTAGAAGGTAATGTCTTATGGACTTTATATTTTGATGGAGCAAGTTCAAAAGAAGGTGTTGGAGCAGGAGTGCTATTGATATCCCCAAATGGTAAAACTTTTAAGTTTTCTTTCACTCTCTTATTTCCCTGCACAAATAATGTTGCTGAATATGAGGCCCTACTGATTGGTTTGAGACTAGCATTAAGACATTGGATTAAACATCATAGGGTGATTGGTGATTCTAAGTTAGTAATCTCTTAGATTAGATAGAAGTATGCATCAAAGAATCAAAGACTAAAACAATATAGAAATGTTGTTTGGGATGAAATTGAAGGTTTCAGTGCTTTTGGTATTGATTGGGTGGATAGAAGCCAAAATAGGATGGCTGATTTGTTGGCAAACATAGCACTAAGGCCAGAGGATGTCACTTTTACAGGGATATCCAAAATTGAGTTTATGTCTAGGCCTTCTATCCCAAACAATGTTGAAAATTGGCAAGTATTTTCTGATGATCAGGATATACTAAGATTCTTGTAGTGTGAGTCTCACTTTGGTGGGTAGGAGATGGATTTCAACACTTGTGTTGACATAAAAAATGCGAAAGAAAATGTTCTTGGGAAAGAATTTTTGCAATTGAAGTCAAATAGGGTCCCAAGGGGATTGGTTGCTCTTGAGAGGGCATTTGACAATAAAGAAAGGGCTTGTTATACTAAATTTGTTGATAAGATCAATGATTTGGAGGAAATAAATCTAGGAACAAGTCATGTACCCAAAAATGTTTATATAGGTAGATGTTTGTCCCCAACAATTAAAAAAAATCTGATTGACCTTCTCAAAAAATTTAGACATGTTTTTGCATGGTCCTATGATGATTTGAAAGCCTATAGAGAAGATTTGTTCCAACATGAGATACCACTGAAAGAAGGTACCAAACCTTTTAGGCAAAAATTAAGACCTGTGAATCCTACCTTGGCACCAAAAATGCAAGATGAACTCAAAAAGATGATAGACACTGGGATCATCAAGCTTGTCAGACATTCTACTTGGGTGTCAAACTTGGTTCCAGTCAGAAAAAAGAATGGTGGCATTAGGTTGTGTGTTGATTTTAGAAATCTGAATGTCAATTCTTTGAAGGATAATTATGGTTTTTTGAACATGGAAAATATGTTGCAAAGGGTTACTAGATTAGAGCTAATGTCCATGATGGATGGCTTCTCTAGATATAATCAAGTCATGGTCAAGGAGTTAGAACAGTTTAAGACTGCATTCACTACCCCTTGGGGAACATATGTTTATGTTAGAATTCCCTTTGGCTTGACAAATGCTGGAGCTACTTTTCAGAGAGCCATGGATGTGGCCTTTGTAGACTTTATAAACAAGTTTTTGGTAGTATATCAAGATGATCTCACAACATATTTAGATAAGGAGAGTCAACATTGTGAGCATCTTGAGAAGATTTTTATCAGGGCTTTGGAATATGGGGTTTCTTTGAATCCAAAAAAGTGTGCTTTTGGTGTTGTGGAAGGCAAAATCTTGTGACATATTGTATCTAAAGATGGAGTGACGATTGACCCTGAGAGGGTTATGGCTATAGATAGGCTTTCCCCACCTAGAAATGTAAAAGGAATACAATCTTTCTTTGGGTAGGTCAACTTTCTAAGGAGATTTGTTACAAATTTTGCAAAAATCAGTATCCCCATCTCTAGAATGTTGAAAAAAGAGGCAAAGGTTGAATGGAATGAAGAAGCAGATGAATCTTTCAGAAGTATCAAAAAGGCCATCAAAGATGCTCCAGTTTTAAGAACACTTGATTATGGTAAGCCCATGCAGATTTTTTCTTTTGCCTCTTGTCATACAGTTGCAACAGTTTTATTACAAAAGAATTTAGATGGATATGAACAACCCATATCATTCTTTAGCAAATCCCTACAAGCAGCAGAATTGAAATATGACATCACTAAGAAGTAGGCTTATGCCCTGATCAAAGTAGTCAA
This sequence comes from Chamaecyparis obtusa, assembly GCA_027943335.1. Taxonomy (NCBI): domain Eukaryota; kingdom Viridiplantae; phylum Streptophyta; class Pinopsida; order Cupressales; family Cupressaceae; genus Chamaecyparis; species Chamaecyparis obtusa. The sequence goes on along the minus strand of BSBK01002916.1, from coordinate 123,125 downwards.
GGCTTTTAGATGTTACCTTGTAGGAGCTAAGGTGGTTGCTTATGTTCCTAGTGCTACAGTTAAGGATATATTGGTACAACAAGAGGTTTCAAGGAAAAGATGTAGATGGATCAATAGGATCCAAGAATTTAACATTGACATTTAGGTTAAAAAGTTGATAAGAGGCTTAGGTCTTGCAAAGTTAATGGCATAGAGAAACTTAGTTGAAAATCATGTAAATATGTTAGAGGAAGAACAAAGGCCATATATTTGTGATATGGATTACTGTGACTGGTACATAGATGTTATTGGTTACTTGCAAAAATTGGTCCTTCCCCCTGAAATGGATGAAAACAAAAGGAGAACTATCAAGTTGCAATCTGCAAGATATGCTATTATACATGGTAAATTGTGGTGGAGAAGCAATGGAGTGTTACTAAAATGCTTAGACCATGAGAAATCCAAAGCCTTGTTAGATGAAATGCACCAAGGTGTTTGTGGAGGGCACTATATGGAAAAGACCACAGCTCACAAGATTCTTAGGTCTAGATTCTGGTGGCCTACAATTTTTAAGGATGCATATCAGTTTGTAAGAAAATGTGATGCGTGTTAGAGATTTGCTGGTAAGTTAAAATTTAATGGAAATTTGACACTCAGGCGTGTTGCAGTCCAGGCTCCTTTCTAGAAGTGGGGTATAGATTTTATTAGAGAGATTCCAAACAAATCTAGTGGTGGACATTCTTATATACTGGTGGCAACAGACTATTTTACCAAGTGGGTTGAAGCTATCCCTACTAGAAAGGCTACTAGCAAAGTGGTGATAGATTTTGTAATGCAAAATATTCTTACCAGATTTGGTTGCCCAGAGGTAATTGTGGTTGATAATGCAATGTGTTTTAGATCAAAATAATTTAATAATTTTTGTCAACAATATGGGATACACATTTCATTTTCTTCCCCATATCATCCACAAGGAAATGGCCAGGCTGAGTCTAGTAACAAAAGTCTAATTAAGATTCTCAAGAGAGTATTGGATAAAAATTAGAAAGCTTGGGACTCAAAGTTATGGTTAGCATTGTGGACTGACAGGGTAACTATAAAGAAGGCCATAGGTTGTGCTCCCTTTGATTTAGTGTATTGGATAAGTGCTAGATTGCCTCAAAATAATCTATTGCAAATGTATAAGTTTATCCAAGCATATGATAAAGATTTAGATGATGAGATGAGGGTAAGAATGGATGAGTTGATCCAGGTGGATGAGGTAAGGAGAGATGCACATGAAAGAAATGAAAGATTGCAGAGGCAGTGTAAGAATCTATTTGATAAAAGGGCTACCCAGAGAAGTTTTTAAGTTGATGATCTTGTTCTGATGTGGAATGCAAGATTGGAAGATAAAGGAAAGCATGGGAAGTTTGATCCTATCTGGTTGGGCCCTTATCTTATTGAAAGCAAGTGGGGAACAGATTCTTATGTCCTGAAGGATTTGACTGGTGGTACTTTGGAATTGCCTATTCATGGAAAATTCTTGAAGTTTTACTTCTCCTAAAGTATCTTTTCCATGAGCAATAGTTTAGGTTTTCTTTTGTGTAGTCATGTTGTTTTTGGGTCAAAATTTTGATTTGGTCTGATCTTCCAGGAGATTCTAGCTTACTCATTGTATCTATAGGAGATACACGTCCCCGAGTATGAGTCATGCTATTGGTAGTTTTCTCTATTTTTCCTGTCCCCCCCTTGAAATTTTGAGGTTTTTGTGTCTTCTAGTTTTTGTGTTGAATCCCTCTGCATATTTTTCATATCTTTAGGGTTCAATTTTGGTCAGAATTATAGAAACCCTAAGAGCTAGGGTAAAATCCCTTTGTGTGCTTTCAAAATCCAAACCCTAATTACCCCGGCCTTGTTTTAATTTTGCGTTACCTTTTCAAATCACTTAAAAAGACTAAAACCCATGTGTTAAATAAAATATCCCACAGGGTCATGTTTTCATATCTTTTTATCCTAGGTCAGTCCCCGTTTAAATTTTTGCTAAGTTTCTACAGCCTAACCCTTTAATTTTCCCAAGGTCCTAAGCGCTTAATTTTTCTAATGTTTTAGCCTTAATATTTCCTAGGCCTGACTCTCTGACACTGTATCAAGATCTACGGTTGACATATGATCTCATGGAATCTGTCAGAGCCATGAGATCTTACGCCAGCCGTTGATCTTCCTTTATGATGCAGCCTTTAAGATAGGCGGGTCCACTGCTACGTGGCACATATGGCATTATCTAATTGGTTGAAGGGGTAGTGATTTGGAACTTGTCAGAATGATTGTGGCTGAGGAAGAAAAGTCAAATGGGCCCGCTTGTCAGTTCTTTGCAACATGGCAGTATTTGATTTGACAAGTTGGCTGATGCAGTAGGGTGGGGTCATGCTTTAGTGGCATCAGTGAAAGATTCAAGATCGACGGTGGGTGCATGATCTCATAGAATCTTCTAAGCCCTTGAGATCATGGGACAACCGCTCGATCTTCCGATGTGTTTCTTTATGGGTTCATTGCCACGCAAGCCGACTTGGTGGTTTCTCATTGGTCTAGGCATGATGAAGTGGAGCTTGTCAGTGGAGCTTGTTAGTGGGACTTGGTTGCTGGTGTGTCCTTAAGGGTCCTGACATCTGCAGAGGATCTACAGCTGGCGTATGATCTCATGGGATCTGTCAGAGCCATGAGATCTTACGCTGGTCATTGATTTTACTTTCTTTTGGTGTCAATGTGCGAGGTGGGTCCTTTGACAAGTGGAGCTTATTTTTTGAGTTTTGATTGCTTAGTGGATTTGTGACTTGGCAGATTGTCAGTGGGGCCAGTCTTTCGGCGTCTAGGCATGTTTAAAGCTCGAGTAGATCTTGCAGTTGTCATTATACCATATGGAGAAGATGCATGCTATTTAGGCATTGCGGTATAACGAAAACCATCTGATTTTGTTTAAGGGATGTGATATGAGTTGATCATTATATTAATTTTTGTGAACTGTCTGATGTGCTAGGAGGAAGTGGATCGACGACTGTGTTTAAAAAGTAGATCAAGTGGCTATTGCCATTAGTTTTCAAATGATTTGAGGGTTTTTCTGCAAGGTTAGGAGACATTGCACCGAAGGAGCCATATTGTAGGACCATTTTTGGTCATTTCCAACTTGGTTGTAGGTGAGAATTTATGAAGATGATCCTGGTAGTTTCTCCATCATGATTTTGCATCCTTGGGAGCCTCTGCCAAGGAAAGATTGATAGGTGGGTCATGAATTTCTCTGCTGTAGCCGGAATTAATGGGGCTTTTGTGATGATTTTGTCCTTGAGGCTAGTACATGGTTGGATCAGTTGCAAAGTTTGATGATTTTTTGATCTCACCAGCCTTGCGCTTGGAGCCTGTCTTGTCTGCTTTCACTTTTTGTTTGAGTTAGGTGATTTTGAATTGTTGCTTTGAATGATCATCATTTTCTTGTTGCAATCCTTGAGATAAAAGGATTTTTCATGATCATTCAAAGGCATTGGGAGTTAGGTGTTCATAATATCTTTCTTGGTGAGGCCTATTCTCGGTCAGGATTGTAAGAATTTTGTTTCAGTGCTTGTTAATGAGAGATAAAAAGTTGCAGGTCTAAGCCGTAGTTTGCAAGCATGATTTGTTGTGACTGATTATTTGCACAGAAAGGATTCATCATATTTAATACAAATATATGATTCTTCTCTCTCCTCTATTTCAAGTCAGGTAGGCTTTGAGCTTTCTAGTTCGTTACATATTTTTTTATGTATGTATCTTCATTCTTGAGTTCTGATCTAGGATTGGATTAAATGATGCTCTAGATGGGATGTGAGTTTACCCTTGTCTACATAAGGATTCTTTGTAATTAGTAAGGATTGTGGTAAATGTATTTATGGCTATGAATCTTAGATGTTCTCTGATCAGTGTATCCTTTGTGTCTAAGAAATCTTGCCCAATGGATGAGGTACTAGCCTAAATGAGTAAATCACTTGTTGACATAACTAATTGAAGCTATTGCAATCCAAATCTTAAAATCAAGAACCATTTTAAGTTTTAAATCTTTGGTTGTGTAGTTTGTTACCCCATAGTAATGGAGAGTCAATGAATGTAAGGTTAGCATTTAGTACTTTCTTACTATCATTTTTTATATAAGCCCAAACTTTGGTGTGTAAGGTATAGTTTTCAATGGGTTAGGTGCACCCGCTTTGGTTTTGCAGAGCTAGAAGTGAAGAGGGCAGTCCTGTCCCTATAGTTGGTCCAATTACCCTAAGATCCTTCTACATTTTGGAACTAACCACTCCTAAAATCTATCTGAGGGTATATTGGCTGCCTAAGAGCATAAGCCATTTTGAAACACCAATAGGTCTGAAAAGGTGAGATAAAACTTTATTCCAAGGACAATTGGGTCCTCAAATTCCAATCCCAACTACTATAACAATGACAAATCGAAATTCTGGAATTAAAAAAAAAAACATTTTCAATGATGGGATTGTTGATAATCATAATGTCAAACCAACATAACCCCTTCTCAATCTCACAAGGTAGGCCAATGCTATTCAAGGTACTTACATCAATCAATCATCAAATCAAAACACCAACAAAGATTCATCTAAACCATGGTTGCCTTTCATGTCACCTCGAAGAAACTTTACTCCTTTAGGGGAATCTCTCAAATTAGCATTACGGAAGTTAATCACAAAGAAACTCATTACACTTCTTGACATGAAAGATTTCAAACCTAGAGTGAAGCCTTCTTGGTGGGATGAGAATGATTATTGCGAATTTCACAAAGGAAAAGGACATAAAACCAATGATTGTAAAAGGCTCAAAAATGTCATTCAAGACTTAATTGAAAGTAGTGAAATTAGTGTTGACAGACATACCTCAAATGAATCACATACAGCTTTCAAAGATCCACTTCCTAAGCATGAAAAAGGAGGTTCTTCCAATACTAAGAGTGACAATCAAGCCAATTATAATTCCACTCCCTATCGATATGTTGGTAACATTTTTGAATGTCATCCTTCTAAGTATTATGCCAATGTCATTACCATCAAAGGAAAACCAGTCCATGTTACTACTTGTGCTCAATCCAAAGTTACTCTCCAAGGAGTCCAGTCTAAACCAAATGCACCTCACAACAAGTCTATTTATGTCCCAAAGTCTACAATGAATGTTTCCAACCAATACAACCTATTGGAACAACTCAAGAAAACACCTACCCAGATATCCATCTTAGAGCTTTTGCGTCTATCCCCATCTCACAAAGATATCCTTGAAAAAGCTCTCTTAGAAACCCAAGTCCCCACAAATCTAGATCATGATCAATTTCAAGCTATGGTGGGCCATTTAACAACCCCGCATTACCTATCCTTCACTGAGAATGATGACTTAGCTATTGCCCAACCTCATAATGCTCCCCTACATATCTAAGTCCTTATCTAGAGTCACAAAATCAAATGAGTACTAATAGATGGAGGAACTGGCTTAAATATCTGTACATTGAAACTAGTCCTTGCATTGGGATTCTCTGAAAATTCTGTTGATCCCAAGAAGAAAATCATGATAAATGCTTATGATGAGGAAGAGCGGTCATCCAAGGGGTCTATTATTCTACCAATCAAAGTAGGTCCTATAATCAAAGATGTACCTTGCCAAGTTCTAGACATGGATCTTTCTTATAACATTCTCTTGGGAAGACCATGGATTCATTCCATGCTAGCTGTACCATCAACCTATCATCAATGCTTGAAATTCCCTCATAATGGTCAGGAAGTCACTATCAAAGGAGACACTAATCTATTCCAGTATTGTAGCTCTATGAAGACATCTAACTCTTTGATACCTTATAACTATACCAGATCTTCTACAACTACACCCAGTGATCCTAGTAATATAGCATCAACTTCAAAATCAAATGGGATCAAGATAGATATAAAAGAAAGAAGTATGGGAGAATAAACTTTAGGTCAAGCTCTTTGCATCAAAAAGTTACCTTTATCTCCTAGATCATATGGTAGATCTTTGATCACTAAACAACAATCAGAACCCCCTTCAACACTTGTTTATGACACATTTATAAGTGGGGGCACAATATCAAAAGAGGCAGCTGAGTGTAATGTTGATCATTTGCTTAAGTCACTACAGAAGGAAGAGGATATCAAACATGAATATATATCACCTGATGTCTATGGTAAAGGGTATACTTTACTACAAAAGATGGGATACCAAGGTGTTGGACCTATAGGATTACAAAGAGAAGGGGTTATCAAACCAATTTTGCAAAACCCAAACTATCAAAGAGACACTACAGGATTAGGATACAAAGGAGAAGGACCAAAAGAACCAAAAGGAAAAGAAAAGATCACACCTTTTCATGAGATATCTAAAGCTCCTGCTTTACAATTTAGAAAGAATGGTATGTATGTAGATCCAGAGAAACAAAGGATAGCATAGAGAATCATTGATAGACTTGGGGATAATGATGATTTTGACTCAAATGATTATGAATGGGATTCATTATCTGATTGTACTGAAGAGATAGGAGTTCATGTTATCCATCACCATAGTAGTGATTACCATGAGGGAGAGAGTTCAAAGACTGACTCACTAGGATTAGTCCCACGTGATACTTCTTTTGCCGATTGTGAGGAAAGTGACCTTTATCTTGCGATAGACAAATCAAATGAGAGTATGGAAATAGACCTTGCTGATACCATCATAAACCTTGACAACTTTTCCATCAATACCATCTCTGCCTTTGAAACTAACCTGAATGATCCAATGCCCCTTGTATATCCCAAGCTTATTGATTGGGATTCTCCCGATCATCCAGAACTTGATGTATTCCATAATGATGATGCAATCATTGACTATCTTGGAATCAGAGATCATTTACCACCAGGGGGTCACAAGTCATGATTTTTTATAGAACTCAATGACATGGCCTACTTTGGTGAGAGTGCCAATCCTTTTAGTCATAAAAATATAAAAATAATCAATAGATCTAATGGTGAAAACCACTCAGTGGTAGTATTAGATCCAAAAATAGTAAAAAGAAATGACACGTCTGATGGTGAAAACCTCTTTGAGGTGCTTGACAATGGAAGGATTGACACTCTTCCCAACTATCTATATCGAGAGAAATCTGCTATTCTTATATAACTAATAGTACCTCTTAACATTGGAATAGAAGAGTCTCCACGCATCCTCAAAGTAGCAACATCCTTGACAGAATTAGAGAAAGAAGCTTTTGCAAAAATTTTCAAAGAAAGACAAATCAACTTTTCCTGGTCCTATGCTGATATGCCTGGCTTGGATCCAAATCTCATTATGCATCATTTGTCTATCAGACCAGGTGTAAAACCAGTTAAGCAAAAACTTTGCAAGATGCACCCCCACATTGCACTAATGGTTAAAGCAGAATTGAAGAAGCTCCTAGATGTTGGATTCATTCAAGATATTGATTATGCTGAGTGGATTTCAAATATTGTCTCTGTCTCAAAACCTGACAAGTCTATCAAGATTTGTATTGATTTTTGAGATCTTAATAAAGCTTGTCTGAAAGATGACTTTCCTCTGCCAAATATTGACATTATTGTTGACCTGACAGCTGGGCATGAGATGTTATCATTAATGGATGGATTTTTTGGCTATAACCAAATCAAGATTGTGCCAGAAGACCAAGAGAAGATTGCTTTTACTTGTCCATGGGGTACATACTATTGGAACGTGATGCCTTTTGGCCTCAAAAATGCTGGAGCAACTTACCAAAGAGCAATGACCACAATCTTTCATGATATGATGCACACTATTATGGAAGATTATGTTGATGACATTTTAGCAAAATCCAAAGATAGAGTTGGTCATTTGAGAGTGTTGGATCGAATATTCACCCGGATGGAAAAGTATTAGATTCGACTCAATCCAAAGAAATGTGCATTTGGAGTTACATCCGGTAAACTATTAGGATACATTATCTCAGCAAAAGGAATTGAAGTAGATCCAAAAAAAGTTAAAACAATATTGGAGATGGCTTCACCCACTAATATCAGTCAGTTAAGATCATTGCAGGGATGTCTCCAATCCATCCGAAGATTTGTTTCTCAACTAGCAGATTGAAGTCATCCCTTTCAACATTTGTTGCATAAAAATATCTTATTCCAATGGGATGATCAATGTGAAGAAACTTTCAATAAAATCAAGAAATATCTGGTGAATCCTCTAACTTTGATGTCACCAATTACAAGCAAGCCACTCTTGTTGTATATTTTAGCTACAATAGTTTCACTAGGTGCTCTATTAGCTCAGCAAGATCATGAAGGAAAAGAAAAATCCATCTATTATATCAGTCGCACCCTAGTGGGATATGAGCTAAACTATTCTCCTATAGAAAGAACATGTCTGGTCATTGTTTTTGCATGACAGAAGTGGTGACATTACATGTTGTCACATTCAATCCAGCTCATTGCAAAGATTGATCCTTTAAAGTATCTATTAAGCAAAACAACATTGACAGGCAGATTGGCTAAGTGGGTCATGCTACTTAGTGAATTCGATATTGAATATGTAGACAGGAAGGCTATCAAAGGTCAAGTGATAGCAAATCAGCTAGCAGATGCTCCATTAACATATGACCAACCTATATATACAGAGTTTCCTGACGCACACATCTTGGCTTTATCTACACAAACCTGGCAACTATATTTTGATGGATCGTATACTCAATAGGGTTCAGGAGCTGGTATTCTTTTTGTCACACCACAAGGATACACCATTCTGAAATCTTACAAGCTGCTCTTTCCTTGCACCAATAATATAGCAGAATATGAAGCCTTGCTGATTGGGTTAAAGATGGCTTTACAATGGAAAGTAACTAAAATAAATGTCTATAGGGATTCTCAATTGATTATAAACTAGATTAATGATGATTATCAGACTAAAGATGGTAATTTATTACCATATAAATGTATGGTTGGTGAATTCAAACAATATTTCTCAGTCATCACTTTTGAGTAGATTCCTCGGCATGATAACAAGGATGCAGATGCAATGGCAATGATTGCTTCTTTGTTTGATATAGAAGATACCAAGGTCCATTTTGAGTTCTTGGTGGAATCCCTGACTTGTCCTACATATGATGATCCTAATACGAGTATTATATGTCATCTAATTGGACATGACTCCATAATCTATGGAAAAATTTATTCCTATCTGAAAAATGACATCCTACCCCCTGACTTGTCCTAAAATAAAAAATGAAATTTTCTCTGCCAAGCCTCCCGCTATGTCCTAATATTTGATACCCTTTATCAGCGAGGTCTTGACGGTACTCTCCTATGATGTCTTGAGCATGATGAAGCTCAAACTACCTTGCGAGACGTACATGAGGGTATTTGTGGGACACATTCGAGTGGTCCCTCTTTGGCTAAGAAAATCATGCGTATGGGTTATTATTGGCCTACCATGGAAACAAATTCCTTTCATTTTGCTAGGGCATGTAAGAAATTTCAAATACATGGAAACCTTATTCATGCTTTAGCGCAAGAGTTACATCCTTTTACAACTACCTTGCCATTCAGTCGGTGGGGGCTCAACCTCATGGGTGCTATCAACCCTCCATCTTCCAATGGTCACAAATGGATTCTCACTACAACAAAATATTTTACTAAATGGATTGAGGTTGTTCCATTAATTACCACCACAGGGAAACAAATATCCATGTTTATCTTAAATTATATCATTTGTAGATATGGTATACCAATGTATCTCATTACTAATCATGGGAAATAGTTTCAAAATTAGGACACTGTGCACAAAATTCCATCTCACCCATAACTATTCCACCATATACTATCCCCAAGGAAACGGCCAAGCTAAGGCATCAAATAAAACTATTGTTAAAATCCTACAAAAGACTATCAATGACGCTGGCTGTGATTGGCATATCCAACTGAATCCAGCCTTATGGGCTTACCATACCTCCATTTGTACTCCTACTGGAGCCACCCCATACTCCCTTGTCTATGGATCTGAAGCAGTCCTACCCCTCGAGGTCAAGTTGCCTTCACTTCGTGTCACTCTCAAAGATTTGATTCCTGATGGAGACTATAGAGTTACACGGTTGACTGAACTAGAACTGCTGGATGAATGCCATTAGAGAGCTTATGATCATCTGAAAGTCTATCAACAGTGTATGTCTCGTCAGTATAATAGCAGGGTAAAGATCAGAGACTTTCAGCTGGGTGACTTAGTCCTTCGTGAAAATCCAAAGAATCAATTGCATCATGAAAAGAAGGGCAAGTTCAAACCCAATTGGTTAGGACCTTTTGTCATTACAATAGTCTATGGTTCTGGGGCTTATTAGTTGTCCACACCTGAAGGAGATCCTTTGGATGAACCTCTTAATAGTATCCATCTCAAGAAGTTCTATCCTTGAAATTCCAATGCAAGGGCTACGTATATATTTTGTAAATACAAAAAATTATAAAAGTCCAAAAAAATCAAAAAATCAAAAGAAAATTGCAATAAAAACATATGGTGAACACCTGGAAACAGGTGCCATGTGTCTCAAGTTAGCTCCTTTATCTATTAGGTTTCTTCTAGTTTGTCCGTTCATTGTATATATCCACAATAAAATGGCTAGTCAATCCCCATACCTGCCATGTACATATCATAATAAAATGGCCAATTCAAACACCATCCATTGTATCTACCCATAATAAAACCCCATCATAGCTTGATCCTTTGTCATGGTCTTCATCCTAGTCTTGTTGCGTCTTTCTTCATCCATAACAAGTCAGTCAATCACCTAGCTGGGGGCATGTCCTCCACCTAGTTCAGGAAGTGGATCTATGATAGTCATGACTCTTAGAGGACACAATGGATTATTTTTACTAGACAAAGCAAATGCAATCAAACGTTCTTTCACAATGATATCTTTATGATGAACTAGAATCTGTGATCTATCATTCGAAACATGATTGTTTATCTATCGAATCTTAACTATACATCATCAACTGATCACTATATCTTGCACTATCTTTTGGAAAAAAGAAATGTATATTCATGACATGCATGTTAGAATGATTTGTTGAAAATTATGTATTCATATCTATATTTCATTGTTATCATGTTTCCTATGCTATTCCATGATATCTTTGACATGAGTTTGAAACTCTAAAATGTCATTGATTAGGATAGCCATGATGGGGCATGGTATTTTCTTTTATTGTTGTTTGTGGGATATTTTTTGATAAAATTGAAGGAACAAATAATTGGGGTGTCTGCGCATAAGTTCCTTCATCCATTTAATAGTATTGACAACATCCAAATCATGTTGCTCTACATGTGCTATTTATGGTGATACGCCAACACATACCTCGACTCTAAATATTTGTTCCCCGATGGAGGGGGGGAATATTCCTTGTTTGTTATGCAAATGAAACTTAGGTAATCTTGGTTCAATTATACCTAGATGCTTGTCAAGTTTGCTACATTAAACTCCATGCAAGAAGTGCTTAGGTCATCTTGGTTTAATTATACTATGATGCTTGCATTTTCTTGCAACATAACGAGCTCAATGATGAAAATCAAGTTCCAGTTATTATGAAGTTCTAAGATGTTACCTAAAGTTGTGGAGATACATTCATTTCATATTGCATTTCATTTAAACAGTTCATGACTTGCATATCAGTGCTCCTTTTATAGAGCTTTGTAGGTTACCTTTCTTATTAGGTTATCTATTCTCCTAGTCTATTCTTCTTGTGTTAGATACATTGTTATTTAAGTTGAGGACATTTGGACAACAAAAACATTGAGTTTTATTTTACATTTTACAAACATCAAATTCATTTAGGCCATGCATTATCTTTATTTGTTATGTTCATTTGTATATTATCTATCTATATTACATGCATGTTTCATGTGTTGTTATAATTGTTATTCATATCTCATTATCCTTTCATTAGGGTGAACATTGTATATTTTAGTTATCTTACGAATATATCATTCATTTCTTATCCATTATACACATTATCTATCATTCATTTCTTATCCATTATATGCATTTTACATTATTTATTTATTATCCATTACATGTGTTTCCAATCATCATTTATATCATTCATTTACATCACTTATTTATTATCCATTATCCACATTGTTCATCACATCATTGCATTGATAATCACATAGCATTAGTAAACATCATTAAGGACATGCATTTGTATCATCATCTATTAGATTATTAAACATTATACATCACATAGAAAATGAATCATTTTGCATTCTAAGACATACATTCTATGCATATTAAAGTATATCATCACATCCTGCATATGTCCGTATGCACATGTATATAAAACAATCAAAGAAAATCATGATAGAACTGCATCACTATAAATATAGAATCAATCATATAGAGTCCATCATATAAAGTCCATAAAATAACCAAACTATCCAAATGTCCAATGATATATAATTAATAACAATGTGTCCATAGTCAGTGTCTATCAAGTCAATGATATAATGAAACATAATGGTACAACAGTGTATACAATGATCTCTCAAATCTATGAGCCACTGCCTCCAGACTCTATTTGCCACTATCTACGAGATGCAATGTGGCCCTGTGCTGCTAAACTACCTGATGCTGAGGATCCACCCTGATCTCTCAAACCTATCGGTGCTCTAAGAGGACGTGATGATACACCCCCTCCACTAGCTGGTGCCTCTCTATCATGAACTACTGTCCTGATAGCCATTGAGCTCTCCCTATAGCTTCAAATCCACTGATCCCTTGGGACCGCCTATTTGTACGCCTCTCGCTAGTAGGATATCTCCCTCCTGACATGTATCATGGATCTAATGCTATCTCCATGGGGACCCAACTCCTCTGTGTGCTGTAGCTCATCTAGTAACATCTCTGACTCCCTGAGTTTCTCAAGGGATGCATCACGCTCATGTCTAAGTATCCCCATCCGGCTCTCCAGCCTCTCAATCAGCCACTCTAGACTAGGAACATGGTCTGCCTACACCTGTGTCATTGCTAGTCGGACTAGTAATGAGTCTATATCAGGATCCTCCTCCTCTACAGCGTCTCTCTGTAAGTAGGGATCCTGTCCCCTGATAGCCATCTCTACTGCCTGCTCCTAAGCATCCACATCCTCCATAGGGGCATCCTGCTCATCCAATCCATCATCAGGGATCTGTCCACCCTATACCACACCACCGTGGGCTAATAACACATCCACCTCATACCTGTACCTGCTCTACCTATATCGGCACCTATACCTATACAACTGGTCCTGGTATTGGGCCATCTGGTATCTACACTTGTGCTATTGGTACCTATAGGGGAGCTCCTACAGCTGGCTGTGCTGGCTATGCCAGAGGTTGTCTTTGTCCCTGTATAGATGGGGGTGGCATCAATCCCCTCTACCTCACACCACCTCATCTAAGGACCAGCCCTATCCCCTCTCCCTCCATCTCCTCCATCACCATCACCACCATCTCCTCCACCATCTCCTCTACTATCACCTCCACCTCCTCTCCCGCATCCCCTCCTATCTCATCCTTGGAGTCTCTTGCGGCGTCTATCTGCCACAGCTCTCTCCGGTGGTGTCGCTATCAGATCTATCAATCATGGCACGTGGAAGTCTCTCAAATTTTGCTCAAGATTTGTAGTAATCCTAGGTGTTAGGCCTTCTTTCTATCATTGCAAAATCTTGTGACGTTGGCCTTTTCCCTGCAATATTTTTGTTTTGTTGTCCTACCATACCTACAATCTCAGTCTTGACTTGTGATGAAAATCCACTTGGTTTTATGGTGTGTGCTCCTGCCTTATGCTCTTTGTGTGTCACCCTACTTCTGCCCAGGTTGCGTTTGCTAATGTGCAAAACCCAATAAGACTTTCAAGTTTCAAGGTCTGCGGGAAGCATTTTTAAAATTCTGCCTCAGTGTCGAAAACCCACAGTGTTTTTGAAAACCCATGATTCTTTTGGTTTCCTTGCTATCTTTTGGTCTGTTGAAAATCTACATTATTTTTGACCCCTTGTGCTTCCTATTTTCTGTGCTTATCCTTTGGTATCGAAAACTCTCTGTGTTTTCGGTCTTTCTCTGTGTCAAAAATGTTGTGTTTTCAACCTTGGTCTTAACTGCGCAGGTGCAAGGGGTGGTGGGCCTGGGTTTCCAAAGGCTTTTATCTGATTGGCTATCACATGGCCACATGTTAGGCTTCTCTGACATGCGATCATGCGACCGCTTGCCACCTATCCATGTGGGTTCGGTTCTTCTTGTTCATCATCTTGGCTAGCGGTTATGTCTTTATTCCATGACTTGGTGACTTGTGGTTATCTCCTGTTCGTTGGTTTCTAGCGGTTATTCCCTTAGCATTAAGCGACTTGGCGAATGGTCTATTTTTCTTCAGTCACGCAATCTCTTCACTCTTGGTGGTTTGCAGCTGACATCCAGTGACTCGGTGACAGTTAGTCATGTAGTCACTAAATTCTTGGTGGCTTGTCAGTGGGGCCTGTCGTCAGAGGTGGTGTACATGTGGCAGCCTATGGTTGGCTACCGCATGGTCGCATAGCCTAGTTTTTGGCTATGCGATCATGTGACCGCTTGCCACGTGTCCTTGGGGCCCGTTGGTGGATGTGGTGCTGGTTGCCATTTGGTGGTGTGACATGTGGTGACTTTGGGTTGGCTATCGCATTATCACATAGCCCAGTTTTTGGCTATGCAATCATGCGACTGATTGACACATGTCCATGGTAGTGTGTTGGCATTTTGGTGGGTGGGCCCGTTGGCTTTTGTTGCGGAGATGGTGATGAGTTGGAGGGGCCCGCATTGAAATAATTTTAATCAATGGTTGGCGTATAATCTCAAGGAATATTCTCAGCCTTTGAGATCATGCACCATCTGTCGATTTTATTCCATCTTGCCAAGTTATCTATTGTCTATAGTGGGTCAGGTGTGACATGTTTGCACAGGTGGAGGTTTCTTATTGGTCAACGTGGATGTGCTCAGAGGTGGGGTCATTGTTGGAAGGGTTTGTGACAAGGATGGATCCTACGGCTGATGTAAGTTCTCATGGAATTTATTAGAGCCATGAGATCTTACGTCAGCCGTTCATTTTAAAAAGGTCATTGAAGGTGGGTCCTATGTTAGTGACTGGGCATGGATTAATGAGTGGCAGTGTTCTATTGGCCAGCGGGCAATGATGTGGTAGTCTAAGGGCCTTGTCACATGATCACAAGGGGCCATTTCCATGGCATGTGATCATGTGACAATGATCTAGTTGCATGGTTGTGGAGTTGTGCGGTGGCGGTTGCGGCAAGGTTAAGTTTGCGGGTTGTCACATGTTCACATAGCCCATTCCCAGGCTATGCGATCATGCGACAGGGTGCCACATGTCCCTGGGGCCTGTCTATTTTTCTCATTGGTCTTGCTGGTAGGTGGTGTTGTGATAGTTTTTGGTTGAACTGTGTTGGTAGGATGGTGAATTTGAATGCTGGCCCGGGCTTGGGATTCTCGGTGGTGTTTTGACGACCGGTGGGGTGCATGTTAGTGGGTTGTCACATGTTTGGGTGAGCCAGTTTCCTGGCTTGTGAACATGGGACATGCCCTTTTTTGGTGATGGTCTGGTGTCAGCAGTTAGGAGAAGGCAGAGGATAGCCGGTTGTCGCATGTTCACATAACCCATTTCTGGGTTATGCGATCATGCGACCAAGCATATTTTGTGAGGCCCATTTTCCTGTGGTTGTCAAATTGTGACTTCGCAGCTACATGACTAAGGGTGAATAGGTTGAAGAACATAAAGCCCGCGAAGCCATGAAGTGACCGTTAGAATTCAAATTCAAACTTGCAATGAGTTTTTTGCGATAGGAAGGACTGGTCTTAAATGTTTTAGCAGTCTGATTGGATTGGTTTGGTTGTTGCGATGTGGTCTAGGGCTCCTGCGGTTAATTGCAAAGGAGATTTTTTACTTGGTGGAGTATGGTTTTGTGCTCGAGGAGCTATTTGCAGGTGGCTGATTTGACTGATTTTCATGGTAGTTCGTAGTGCTCTATCCTGGCTCACAAATTTTTATGATTGCAGATCTGTTTGAGATTTTCTTTCTCTGGACTACTTGGTTTCCCACCTTTGTAATAAATTCTGATGTAAATTTTGGCATGTCAGGTGGTTGAGACCCTAGCCCTAGCTATCTGAAGCTTGTTGCATTTGATCTTGAGGATCCCAAGGTAGCTAGGGGTATAAGTTGCAAAATTTTGGATTTTGCAAGGGTTCCAAAAATGTTGTTGCTTTTGGTCCCTGGTTTTTTACTGTAATACACTGATAGAGGTCTGATTTGGTGTTTTTTTTTTTCTCAGCTTTGTGTCACGCTAACTATATGTTGATTCTAAATTTGTTAATGAAAACATTCTTGAATCCCAATCTTGTATCTTGTGTATGTCTTCTTGCTTGTCTCTGAGCTCATATATGTTAATATCACAAAGTGTGTTAATGTATGGTAAACAAAGAGTACTTTGAATTCATCTCTGAGTTTCTAACAAAGTTAGAATTAAAGCCTTTTAGGTGAATTCAATGAGTTTACAGCCAGGTATAGAATTTGATGTCCTTGTGCTTGAGGGAAAGGGGTAATAGGAAAAGCACTTACTCTGGTTTCCATTGTGTTTGACTTAAGGTATTTAGTTGAAGTATACAGTTGGGTGACTCTTAGCCCTATGATAAGGCACTGGTCCCTTCTCTTGAAGTCATGGTTAACAACCACACAAACTTAAACATTCATTTGATAAACCTTTTCTAGATTTGTGTTGAGTATTGTATACATCATTTTGAGACTCCTTTGAAGAAGTGAGTCAAGGGTACACCCGCCTGAGCATTGAGGCTCAAAGAGTAGAAGGATCCTTAGATCCTTGTCAGTTGGCCCTCTTCCTTGTGGACTTTGGGGTGGTGATAGAGTCAAAGTTTTATTTACATTATCCATCAAAGTGTAAATCTTCAAGTTGAAGATCAAAGGGAATAATCCACAACCAAAAAAATGGTGACTCTACTGGGGACAACTAAAAGATATGCATTTGTTAAGAGTCATTGATTCTACTGGGGAGAATCTAAAGAGAAAGGTTATATTCTATTCTTGTTTTCCTGAGTGTTTTGAAGATTTCCCATCTAGGTGAGTGGCGGCTCAAAGGTCTGAACCAGTGTAACATATTGAAGAAGCATGGATAAGAGGAGAAATACTAGTTTATATGCTAGAAAGAATCTGGAGATCACTTCGGAGTAGTTACCTAGATAGGGAAACAAGAGCTGGATTAAAAGGAATGGTGAGTCTGCCAGTGCTCCCATGAGAGAACAGAGAAATGCTAGAGCTAGAAGACCACATGTATCCTCAAGTGAGGATGGTTCACAGAATAGAGTTTCTAGATCAGAAGGTGGTCACTCTAAAGAGAGATTTCATGATACCCCTGAGGCTGCATTTCAGGATAAACATCCATTGCTTGCAGGTCAAAATGAAGAAAAGGGAGATATGGGTTTAGAGGTTGACTTGGATCTCGATGAAGATCAATTCAGAGGAGAACCCATGAGACATAGGCAGATTCATTTCCCATATCAAAATCTTCCTAATATGGATGTGTCATCTGGTTCTGATGACATTATGGTAGATCTTGATGATTTGAATGCATTGAGGTTGCAGTTGGCAGAGCAAGACGCCATACATAAAAGATTACAGGAGGAGAGAGAGGCTGAAAAGGTAAATGCTTTGGTAGAGAGGCAGTCTCTTATTAGAAAAATAAATGAAATGAAGGAGAGAAACAAAATGCTTGCTTCTGCTCCTAAAACACTACAGCATGATGTTTTTGGTGATCTTGATGCCTTGAGGAGTGAGCAAGAGTGCTTACTGTAGGATCATGAATTTGAAAATGAGGGCCTTGTGGTTAGACAAGTGCAAAGCTATGTCCCTTTGCCTAAAGATAAGGATGGGCATAGGCTCACTAGACCTTTTGTTATCATAAATGAGAAAGGAAAGCAGAAGATGGTGGGTGACCAAGCAAGCAAACCAGTGACAATACCAGGGATCCCACCACCTGATTCAAATAAGGACATTGAAATGGAGAGAAGGAGAAAGGAAGATGAGGACCTTGCAAGAGAATTAGAGAGAGCTGAGGTTGACGCTACCATTGTAGAAAAGAAAAGGAAGATCCAATTTTTGTGGGCTTCTTCAGCTAATGCTCTTGGCCCATCTGCTACTGAACTAGGTATGCCATCTATGACTACTGCTATTCCACTTAGTAATGCTACTAGTTCTTTTCCTTCTTCATCTGCTAGGATAGGTGCACATCCTAGGTAGCAGTCAAATGCATAGATAAATGTAGATGCTAATGTTGATCCTAGGGTTAACACTAGTTTGAGATTTCAAAGAAGACCTATGCAATTAGAAGGCTATAGGCAAATAAGTTTTGATGGAATTCCTGGCTATCCAAATGCTTTTCCAAATGATATTAGAGATAAAGTACCTAAATTTTTTGGTAATAATGCTATTAGTTGTGAGGAGCATCTTAGGTTATTTGTTGATATGCTTAATGATTATGAGGTAGAGCATGAGGATGTTGTCATGAAATTGTTTGTTCAATCTCTAATGGAGGATGCTAGAGATTGGTTTAAGAGGCTTCCTGATAAGTGTATTGATACTTGGGACTCTTTTGAGAAATGTTTCAAAGAGCAGTATGGTGATAGGCCTAATGCTAGCTTCATGTTGAATGAATTCAATACTGTAAGGAAAAATTAGAATGATTCTGCAGCTGAATTCAACATGAGATTTTAGAAAGGTATGCATAAGTTGTTCCAAGTCATGCGGTTGGATGACAATGTCTGTTTGACTACATACTTCAATGCATTTGATGGGAAGATGGGATACTTATTGAGGGATAAAGATCCAAGAAATCTTAGCGATGCTTTTAGGATTGCTCTCAATATTGAGAACAATATGAAAATATCAGAAAAATTGGGTGGAAAGAGAGATGACCCAAAGTTGTTTGGGGACAGGAAGTACAAAAAATAAAATGATAAGAATGTTGGATCTAGGAGGCAGGAAGAAGATAAATTGGATAAGGTGCTTAATGCATTGAAGGATTTGAAGGCACCTGCAAGTAGGAACATCAGTGCTCCTACCAATGAGAGGCCTCGGTTCAACAACAGTTTCAGTAAGCAGAATAGACTGCAGAATTACCCCTACAACACCCAATGGAAGGATGGCAAGCCTATTGTCCCTGCTGCAAGAGGAAACAATGATAGAGGTGTCCCTGACCCTCTACATAAAGCTTTAATAAATGTCATGGAAAATGTACCATGGTGTGTTGCATGCCACTCCCCTCATTCTGCAGAGCATTGTGTGGTTTCACAATCTATGGCTGCAAATCAAGATTGTAGCGATGAGGAGATAGAACAAGAAGAAGAACAAGATGATGTTGGATGCAACATGGCTTCTTCATGTTTGGGATATGAAGATGACTCTGATTTTGGTGAAGAGGCAAATGTGAATGTGAAGAGACATAATCAGGCTCTTTTTCATCAAGAGGTTTTTTCTGATGGTGAGTGCATTGATCAGAAAACATGTAACATGAACTCTTCTCCCAAGCTAGTAAGTTTGAGAAGACCTTCCAGAGAAGAGATGGAGAGGATTACTACAAAAATGATTGCCCAGGTGTAAACTAGAGGTATGGTGGCAAGGAATACAAATGAGAAAGCTGCAGGATTGTTTATAAAGAGTACCAACTCCGGAGAACCTAATGAGAACAAATCAAACGTTGATCACATGGTGAAATTAAAGAATGTAAAAAATAAGCATTGTGAGCCTAAGGGAATTGGAATTGAAATGGTCTCTAGTGAGATTGAGAAGCTGGTTAGCACAATGGATAAGGTTGAAAAAATGAAGTTGGTCAATACACCTAATATGTCAGACAAGCAAAAGGATGTTAAGGCAGTGCAGATTGAGATTCATGCTTCTGCCCCTGTTGACATGTTGTCTGTATTGTCACAAATTACAGTTAAGGTTCCATTGTCAGAATTGTTGAGGATCCCTAAACATAAAGATAAGGCTATTGCATGGGCTGTTAATACTCATAAAAATGATACTTCATGCAATGGATCTCAGGATAAAGCTTTGAAGGATGTTTCTGCTTAGGGAATTGTGTCTCAAATTCCTCCAATATATTTGGATAGTTCTGTCAATGCCAGCCTTGAAAATATTGACCCATTCTTCTTAAGTGTTCTTGTGAATGGGATGAAGTTAAGAAATTGTATGATTGATAGTGGTGCCTCTAATACTGTCATGCCTTTCAAAATCATGGAGAGGTTGGGCGTTAAAGTTGATACAGTGTAGGGTAGGTGTTGTGCAATGGATCAGAGGGAGGTACTAGTCATTGGGACTATCAATGCAATGCCATATAGGTGGGAAACATATCTAGAGAAAGAGCTAATAATGAGTGTTTTGGTGGTGGATATTCCCCCTCATTATGGGATGTTGCTATCAAGAAGATGGAGTGCTGCCATGGGTGGAAGTTTACAGTATAATTTGTCCTATGCAACTTTCAAGATTGATGATCAGTTTGTCAAGATTGAATGAGAGCCAAGAGTATGCCACATGATTGAGAGAAACATAGATAATGAAACTACATGTTTTGTGGATACTGATGTAAATGCTTTTAGGGCAGAGATCCTTGTATTTGAAAATGGGCATATTTTGTCACCTATTTCTACTGAAGTAGGTGCTGACTCTGTGAAGGGTGATTTGTGGGTCATGTACTTTGATGGTGTAAACTACAAAGATGGTGCAGGAGGGGGTATTTTGCTTATTTCTCTTGATGGAAACACCTACAAGTTCTCTTTCACATTGAATTTCTTTTGTACCAACAATATAGCAAAATATGAGGCCTTGTTGTTAGGACTGAGGTTGGCACAAAAGCATGGTATAAAATGCATAAGTGTTATTGGTGATTATGAGTTGGTGGTGTCCCAAGTCAGGTCAGTATATGCTTCCAAGAATAGAAGGTTGAAACAATATAGGAATACAATGTGGGATTTGATTGAGCATTTTGATGCCTTCAATATTGAGTGGAGGGATAGGAGTAACAACAAGATGGCTGACTTGTTAGCCAATATTGCAATCAATCCTAATGATGTTACATTCTCTGGTATTTCTAAAGTTGAAATTCAGGCTAGGCCTAGTATACCAAACAATATTGAGAATTGGAAATTTTTTGATGATGATAATGATATTTTGAAGTTTATGGATTGCAAGGATCAGTATCATGGTCAGGAACTTGATTGTTCAGCCTTGGTTGAGTCAATAGAAGGAAGGGAGGTTGTCTTAGGCAATGAGGTCATTCAGCTTAGAACTAACAAGGTACCCAAGGGGCGTGTTGTTTTGGAGACTATCTTTGACAACCAAGATAGAGTTCAAAAGAATATCAAAGGAGAAGATCATGCTGATCTTGAGGAGATAGATCTTGGGTCACATGAGGCACCTAAGAAATTGTACATTGGTAGAGATACATCTCAAAAGGTAAGGAAACCTTTGATTGAATTATTGAGGAAATTCAGGCATGTTTTTGCATGGTCATATGATGACCTGAAGGTTTATAGAGAGGATTTATTTCAGCATGTTATTCCATTGAGAGAGGATGCTAAACCTTTCCGGCAAAAGCAAAGGCCTATTAATCCTACTTTGGCACCCAAGATGTAGGAAGAATTAATGAAGTTGAGAGATGTTGGCATTATCAAGCCTATAAGGCATTCTTCTTGGGTGTCAAACCTTGTTCCTATAAGAAAAAAGAACGGTGACATTAGGCTTTGTGTGGACTTCAAAAATTTGAACATTAACTCATTGAAAGATAATTACTGTTTGCCTAATATGGAGGCTATGTTGCAGAGAGTAACCAAATTAGAATTGATGTCAATGATAGATGGTTTCTCTGGCTACAATCAGGTCATTGTTAAGGAATCAAAACAATTCAAGACAGCCTTTACAACACCTTGGGGAACATATGTTTATGTGAGAATGCCTTTTGGTCTCACAAATGCTAGTGCTACTTTTCAGAGGGCAATGGATGTTGCCTTTTCAGATTTCATTAATGATTTCCTTGTTGTGTATCAAGATGATTTGACTACCTATTCCAAGAAGGAAGAGGACCATTGTGCTCATCTAGAGAAAATATTTATGAGGGCCTTGGAATTTGGCATTTCATTAAACCCAAGGAAATGTGTTTTTGGTGTCATAGAAGGTAAGTTGCTTGGCCACTTGGTTGGGAAGCGAGGAGTGAGAATTGACCCAGAGAGGGTAGTAGCCATTAATAAAATTCAAAGGCCAAAGAATGTTAAAGGGATTCAATCCTTCTTTGGTCAGGTCAATTTTCTAAGAAGGTTTGTGAAAAACTTTGCAGAGGTTACTAGACCTATTTCCAAGATGTTGAAGAAGGGGTCTGTAATCAATTGGGAGGGTGAGCCTGATGTGGCTTTCAAGAATATTGAGCAGGCTATCAAAGATGCACCAGTGCTGAAGGCACTTGATTATAGTGTCCCAATGCATATCTTTTCTTTTGCCTCCTTTCACACTATTGCTGCAGTTTTGTTACAAAAGAATAAGGATGGTTTTGAGTAGCCTATTGCATTTTTTAGTAAACCTTTGCAGGTTGCAGAATTAAAATATGATATAAATGAGAAACAGGCCTATGCACTTGTGAAGGAAATCAAGGCTTTTAGATGTTACTTGATGAGAGCAGTTGTGATTTCTTTTGTGCCAAGTGCAGCTGTGAAGGATATTTTCTCACAGCAGGAGGTGTCTGGAAGAAGATGCAGATGGATCAATAGGATCCAGGAGTTCAATGTTGAGATCCAGATCACTAAGTTGGTTAGAGGACAGGGATTGGCAAAGCTGATGGCCCAATCCAATCTAGATGCAAACTAGGTAAATCATTCTGAAATTGATTATACATGTGATATGGATGATTGTATTTGGTATCAGGACATTATTTACTATTTGAGAAACATGAGGTGTCCAGATAGTATGAATGATAATCAAAAGAGGACATTGAAGTTACAGGCCATCAAGTATGTGATTGTGAAATGTAAGTTGTATAGAAAAAATCTAGATTGCATACTGTTGAAATGTGTAGATGAGAATCAGGCTAATCTATTGTTGAAGGAGATGCATGAGGGAGTTTGTGGTGGACATTATATGGGTAAAACAATTGCTCATAAGATCTTGAGAGCAGGATTTTGGTGGCCCACAATCTTCAAGGATGCAGAGCAGTTGGTAAGGAGATGTGATGCTTGTCAAAGGTTCTCTGGTAAGCTTAAGTTTTTAGGTAATGTACCATTAAAACCAGTAGAAGTTCAGGCTCCTTTCCAGCAATGGGGAATTGATTTCATAGGGGAGATACCAAACAAGTCAAGTGGAGGACATTCATGGATCTTAGCTACCACTAATTATTTTACAAAGTGGGTAGAAGCTGTACCTATAAGGAATGCAACTAGCAGGGTGGTAATTGACTTTTTGATGAATAATATTGTTACAAGGTTTGGGTGCCCTGAGAGAATAGTGAGTGATAATGATATGTGCTTCAGGTCTATCGAATATAAGGACTTTTGCAGAGGTCTGGGAATTCAGATTTCTAATTCCTCACCTTATCATCCACAAGGAAATGGTCAGGCATAATCTACAAATAAGGGCTTGACTAAAATCTTGAAGAGAATTCTGGAGAAGAATAAGAGGACATGGAATTCAAAGCTTCCATTAGCTTTATGGGCTGATAAGGTAACTATGAAGAAGGCAATTGGTTGTGCACCATTTGACCTAGTGTATGGAATTCATGCTAGAATGCCTCAGAATAATTTTTTGGAGATGTACAAGTTTGTGCAGTTGTATGATGATGACATTGATGATGAGATGCAATTGAGAATGGAGGACCTCATTAGGTTGGATGAAACTAGAAAAGAATCAATTGCAAGGAATGCCAAATTGTAGTTGCAGGTTAAAAATCTATATGATAAAAAGACTGTTGATAGAAAGTTTGAGCCTGCTGATTTGGTGTTAGTTTGGAATGCCAGATTGGAGGATAAGGGGAAACATGATAAATTTGATCCCATCTGGTTAGGGCCATATCTGATTCATGAGAAATGGGGCCAAGATTCTTACATCATCAAAGATTTTAATGGTGATATTCAAGAGTTGCCAGTTCATGGACAATTCTTGAAGCAGTACTTCATTTGAGGTACTTTTTTTTCCATGAACAGTAGTTAGGGTTGTACATCTTGTAAATTCTTGTATATAAGTTTCTTTCCCCTGCCTTGTTTTGCCCTGGTCTGTCGGTTTCTAGTCCTGTTGCTTGGTCTTGCCCTGCTTGTTCCTTGCTCTCTGCCATTTTGTCCTATGGGATGGTTTTCTTTTACTAGTGATTCTAAGTCCTTGCTATGCCTGCAAGAGGCATACATCCCCAAACAGAGCGACTGTTAGGCCTTCTTTCTGTCATTGCAAAATCTTGTGACATTGGCCTTTTCCCTGCAATGTTTTTGTTTTGTTGTCCTGCTGTACCTGTAATCTCAGTCTTGACTTGTGATGAAAATCCACTTGGTTTTATGGTGTGCACTCCTACCTTGTGCTCTTTATGTGTCACCCTCCTTCTGCCCAGGTCACATCTGCTAATGTGAAAAACCTAGTAAGACTTTTGAGTTTCAAGGTTCGCAGGAAGCATTTTTAAAGTTTTGCCTTAGTGTCAAAAACCCACAGTGTTTTCGAAAACCCATGATGTTTTCAGCTTCCTTGCTATCTTTCAGTTTGTTGAAAATCTGTGTTGTTTTCGACCCCTTGTGCTTCCTATTTTGTGCACTTATCCTTTGGTATCGAAAACTCTCTGTGTTTTCGGTCTTTCTCTATGTCAAAAATGTTGTGTGTTTTCGACCTTGGTCTTAACTGTGCAGGTGCGAGGGGTGGTGGGCTCGGGTTTCCAAAGGCTTTTCTCTGATTGGCTATCGCATGGCCACATGTCAGACTTCTCTGACATGCGATCATGTGACCACTTGCCACCTATCCATGTGGGTCTGGTTCTTCTTGTTCATCATCTTGGCTAGCGGTTATGTCTTTATTCCATGACTTGGCGACTTGTGGTTATCTCCTGTTCACTGGTTTCTAGCAGTTATTCCCTTAGCATTCAGTGACCTGGCGAACGGTCTATTTTTCTTCAGTCGTGCAATCTCTTCACTCCTGGTGGTTTGCGGCTAACATCCAGCAACTAGGTGATGGTTAGTCACGTAGTCGCTGAATTCTTGGTGGATTGTCAGCGGGGCCCATCATCAGAGGTGGTGTACATGTGGCAGCCTGTGGTTGGCTGCCGCATGGTCACATAGCCTAGTTTTTGGCTATGCGATCATGCGACCACTTGCCACATGTCCTTGGGGCCTGTTGGCAGATGTCGTGCTGGTTGCAATTAGGTGGCATGACATGTGGTGGCTTTGGGTTGGCTGTGGCATGATCGCATTGCATAGTTTCTGGCTATGTGATCATGTGACTGATTGACACGTGTCTGTGGCAGTGTGTTGGCATTTTGGTGGGTGGGCCGGTTGGCTTTTATTGCAGAGCTGGTGATGAGTTGGAGGGGCCTGCATTAAAAGACTTTTAATCAACAGTCAGAGTATAATCTCAAGGAATATTCTCAGCCTTTGAGATCATGCGCCATCCGTCAATTTTATTCCATCTTGCTAGGTTGTTTGTTATCCGCAGTGGGTCCGGTGTGACATGTCTGCGCAGGTGGAGGTTTCTTATTGGTCGACGTGGATGTTCTTAGAGGTGGGGCCATTTTTGGAAGGGTTTGTGATGAGGATGGATCCTATGGCCGATGTAAGTTCTCATGGGATTTGTCAGAGCCATGAGATCTTACACCAGCCATTCATTTTCAAAAGCTTGTGGAAGGTGGGTCCTGTGTCAGTGACTGGGCATGGATCAACAAGTGGTAGTGTTCTATTGGCTAGTGAGTGATGATGTGGTGGTCTAAGGGCCTTGTCACATGATTGCAAGGGGCTATTTCCATGGCATGCGATCATGCGACAATGGTCTGGTTGCGCGGTTGCAGAGTTGTGCGGTGGCAGTTGTGGCAAGGTTAAGTTTGCTAGTTATCGCATGTTCGCATAGCCCATTCCTGGGCTATGCGATCATGTGATAGGGTGCCATGTGTCCCTAGGGCCCATCTATTTTTCTCAGTGGTCTTGCTGGCAGGTGGTGTCGTGGTAGTTTCTAGTTGGACCGTGCTGGCAGGATGGTGAATTTGAACGCGAGCCCAGGCTTGGGATTCTCAGCAGTGTTTTAAGGGCCGGCGGGGTGCATGTTAGTGGGTTGTCACATGTTCACGTGAGCCAGTTTCCCAGCTTGCAAACATTTGACATGCCCTTTTGCGGTGATGGCTTGGCATCGGCAATCAGGAGAAGGCAGAGGATAGCTAGTTGTTGCATGTTCGCATAACCCATTTTTGAGTTATGCGATCATGTGACCAAGCATATTTTGTGAGGCCCATTTTCCTATGGTGGTCAAATTGTGAATGCACGGTTGTGGGACTAAGGGCGAATAGGTTGAAGAACATAAAGCCCACGAAGCCATGAAGTGACCGTTGGAATTCAAATTCAAACTTGCAGTGAGTTTTTTGCGACAGGAAGGACTGGTCTTAAATGTTTTAGCGGTCTGATTGGATTGGTTTGGTTGTTGCGATATGGTCCAGGGCTCTTGTACTTACTTGCAAAGGAGGTTTTTTACTTGGTGGAGTATGGTTTTGTGCTCGAGGAGCTGTCTGCAGGTGGCTGATTTGACTGATTTTCATGGTAGTTCCTAGTGCTCTATCCTGGCTCGCAAATTTTCATGATTGCAGATCTGTTTGAGATTTTCTTTCTCTGGACTGCTTGGTTTCTCGCCTTTGTAATAAATTCTAATGTAAATTTTGGCATCTCGGGTGGTTGAGACCCTAGCCCTAGCTATCTGAAGCTTGTTGCATCCAATCTTGAGGATCCCAAGGCAGCTAGGGGTATAAGTTGTAGAATTTTGGATTTTGCAAGGGTTCCAAAAATGTTGTTGCTTTTGGTCCCTGGTTTTTTATTGTAATACACTGATAGAGGTCTAATTTGGTATTTTTTTTTTCTCGGCTTTGTGTCACGCTAACTGTATGCCGATTCTAAATTTTTTAATGAAAACATTCTCGAATCCCAATCTTGTATCTTGTGTATGTCTTCTTGCTTGTCTCTGAGCTCATATATGTTAATATCACAAAGTGTGTTAATGTATGGTAAATAAAGAGTACTTTGAATTCATCTCTTAGTTTCTAACAAAGTTAGGATTAAAGCCTTTTAGGTGAATTTAGTGAGTTTATAGCCAGGTATAGAATTTGATGTCCTTGTGCTTAAGGGAAAGGGGTAATGGGCAAAGCACTTACTCTGGTTTCCATTGTGTTTGACTTAAGGTATTTAGTTGAAGTATACAGTTGGGTGACTCTTAGCCCTAGGATAAGGCACTGGTCCCTTCTCTTGAAGTCATGGTTAACAACCACACAAACTTAAACATTCATTTGATAAACCTTTTATAGATTTGTGTTGAGTATTGTATACATCATTTTGAGACTCCTTTGAAGAAGTGAGTCAAGGGTACACCCGCCTGAGCATTGAGGCTCAAAGAGTAGAAGGATCCTTTGATCCTTGTTAGTTGGATCTCTTCCTTGTGGACTTTGGGGTGGTGATAGAGTCAGATTTTTATTTACATTATCCATCAAAGTGTAAATCTGCAAGTTGAAGATCAAAGGGAATAATCCACAACCAACACCAGGGTCTACAACTGTCTACCTCATGTTCCATGCTTGAAATGGCATGTCCAAAAACTCCTATCGGGCCACATCAAAAGATGCCATAGGTCCCCAATCTTGTCTCTCTTGATGAGTCCTGGTGAACTCTGTCACACCCTGGGGCATGCCTTGGATCCTACCAAACTAGCACAGAACCTGGTTGACCAACTGTCTCTCCAAAGAAAAGGGCATCCGCCCTATCAGCCATCATGACTCAAAATAAAATCCTAGTTGTCACTCATTGTCCCATGACTCACAACCTAGGTAGGGTCTCCATGTCACTGTATCTAGTGTATCAAAAGTATAATGCCAGAACTCTAAATGTCCCAGTTTTTCCTGAGACAAAACTGAGGAGTATAAATGTATGTAGGGTTGTTCTACACCCCAAAATATGATCTCTACTAGTCTAGTAACTGCAATGTGCTCCCATGCCCATACATGGAGCAATGTGACCCCTGCTGATAACGATGCACCCCTGTGGTACACCACCTGATGCAAATCATGATATAGATGTGCTAATAAGCACACACCCCAAGAAAATTGGGTCCCATCCATCATCCACTGTAGTGTGCGGCCCCTTCCAACTGCAAATTTGTGTGACCTATGATCAGGGCATAAAAATCCCTGAATCACCCCTACTAGAACCATTGGTAGTGGGTCATATAAATCGACCATATCCTCCCAGCTGATCTCTCCATCCTCAATATCATCATCCCCAAAAATGGCTCTGCACTTCGTCACTCTACCATGCCGATCATATTGTTCTAACTCTCCTATGATAGGAAGCCGGAGGATGCAATATACATCCTCTAAGGTCACTGTTATCTCCCTTGTCAAAAGATGGAAGGTACTCATCTCTGAGTGCCACCACTCTACCAATGCTATCATCATACTCCGGTTCACCCTAATCTCGGGCATGTAAATCACATGATATAACCCGGATGCACCAATTAGGAGTCTGTTAGTCTCTGCCAGCGCCGGTCTCAGATTTCGTGTGACGGGATATCTCTCCCATGACATCAGAATATCAGTAATGTCCTCCTATACAAATCAAATAAAATCAAACTATCAGATTTTGATAAACTGATCTACAACATCTATCTATCTTATTATATCAACTACAAACATGTTCTATCACATGTTTTAACAAATGATTTTATCAATCATCTAGTATCAAGACTCGTTAACTAGCAACCATGCTACAATGTTGCCTATCTTGACCTAATCGATCAAATTTAACCACCGATGGATCCAATCAGCTTATCAACATCTAGTTTGACCTATTTGACTTTCTAATTTGACCAAATTCTATCCATCAAACAAATGCACAGCATAGAAAAATGCATGCGCCATTTCTTTTCACATTTGTGTAGGAAATAATGTATGCACAATTTTATTGCACATTTGCACAATAATTCATGATCAATGCACCAAAAGAACTGATGCGCACTTTTACACTACATTTGCACCACAAAAAAGTGATCCTAACATGCATGCGCCATTTACCTAAATGAATGCGCAAAACTTTTGAGTTTCTACACAAATGTTGCTATTTGTTGCACATTAATGCACCGCAACGGCGCATTCATCTTCCGGGTGAAAACAATTTTTTTTTTCTAATCTAAACCTAAGATTAGATCTACCCTAACATGCTACAAATCTACTATAAATCATTTACAAGAATTGAATTGACAAAGAGGATTGAATCACCTACCGGCTCACCTGAATTGGGTGGTGACTGGAAGCGTCTGACCCTCTCGAAGGGGTGATCTGACAATGGAAATGACATCCTGGTGACTCTGCTCTTCTCTCTCTCACGCTCTGATCTCCCAATGACAAGTGTGCATAATGAGCTTATCGTGGACCCCTTAGCCCTATTTATAGCCTGTGGACCCTATGTGCTTGGTGTGTGGACCCTACCTCTCATTTTTATTCTGTTTCACCCCATTTTCACCCATCTTTTCTCCTGTTTCTTTCATGAGATTGATTATCCAAGAATAACAAAAATAATAATAATAATAATAATAATAAATTCCAATCATCTTTTTTGTTAATCAATCTCTTGAGAGGGCATGCTTAGGTCATTTTAGACATTTTCTTGGGCAGGGGCAAAATACTTGAAATTTCTTTGAAACAATGTGGCACACACATCATTTCAAAGAGGGGCAAAATCTATACACTTAAAAATAGCTTCATTAATTGATTAAATGTTTATTGTTTAATCGATATTGACTTGATAAATTAATTAGATATTTATTATTTAATTAATAGTTATTTCCTCTATTTATTAAATAAATTATTCAATTTATTTACTAAATTCACTATAGTCTATTCCTCTATCCTAAGTCTTTTGATTAGTCTTATTAAAGTGATTTAAATTAGATACACAATCACCTAAATATGACTAAGTTCCCTAGTCCACCTCACCTACCTAGTCACCTGACACATCACTTTGGCTAAAATAAATAATAATTATTAATTATTTATTAGTAATTATCCTCACCCACACATGTCCTATTCTTAAGGGCTATGTGGCCTCATATGACTTGGTCTCATGACCACATGTCCTCTCTTAAACTAAGTCAAGAGACATGCCCTATTCCTAAGGGGCTTCTCAAGCCACCTCTAAGGGTCAAAGGTGACTCATGGGACACTTGTACAAAGAGTCCTCATGAGGAAAATGTCTCTGCTTCTTTCTCTCTTGGGTCTTTGAGAGACACTTGACATGTGTCTTTCCCTTCCACCTTGTTCTCCTCCATGTCAATGTAGAGGAACATCATCCCTATTCTCCCTCTCACATTCCAACTACATCCCCCTTTCTCTCAACTCCTTCAACCAAGTCAATCCTAGCCCTAGGATCTTCCACCTTTCATTCTCAATTGTAGGATTATGCCACCTAGGCTTAGATCCTCCAAAAATCTATAAAAGGAGCCTCATTTCCCCTTTATAGGCTAATAGCTAATAGGGATTTTTGTAATAGGCATTCAAGCAATCAAGCATCCAAGAATCTAAGCATTCTAAGAACAATCAATCCATATTATCATCATTTCATTTGCATTCCATCCATTAGATTGCATAAGCTATTGTGCACTCATTTCATAAAATCTCCACACTTTGGTAGCATCTTGGGAGAAGGCTTCATTTGAAAATCTAAGAGCTCAACCTCTTCAAGAAATCAAGGCTAGGAGGACAATGGAGACAAGCTGCATGGTAGGTGAAGGTAATTGATTTAGTTTCATCATTTTATAGTTACTTTGTATTCTTCATTGTGTTGCATTAGATTGATTTATTGGCTTTCAATAGTTAATTTATCATTTCTAGTTATTAGACATCTAATTTGTATACAATACTAATGACAACACTTAATGCTCAATTAGAAATAACAATATCCCCCTTTGGGATTACTATCAAAACCAAAATGTATATGTGCCCAAAAATTTTTTAACTCCGTATATACATATAACTTCAAATATTTTCACTCTTCTACAAAAACTCCCCCTCAGTGCATGCTCCTGGTATGTAGTTGGAAGTACAATGGCATATACATGTTTTCCCCCTTCTTTATTTTAATGCCAAAATAGAAATGTACTTACAATTTGTCAAAAATGTTGTGGTGGTTTTTCTTCAATGAATCCAAGAGGTTTTCCCATTCCTCTTTCAAGATGGTGAGAGCAATGTGCTCAAGACCAACTTGTGCATGCATATCAAAAATATTTTCCAAAACAAATATCTCTGGTGTAGCCATTAACACTTTAGACTTTTTCAATTTGTCACTCTATAATTTTGAGGTGACGAAGCATCTCAGTGACTTGGTCACTTATGTTGTCTTCATGCTTCCTTAGATCTGCTCTTAACCACCTTAATTCTTACACTTTTAGAATATGCTTGTGAAAAGCATTTGGCTCGGTTAAGGAAGCATTTGCACTGGCTAGAATATTTGCATCTAGATTCTTTATATTTTCACTAACCTCTGTAGTGAATGTCTCTACAGAGTAAAGCTTAAAAAAAATTTAAATTATGTTCTAAGTTATAGAATTTAGCTCAGTTATAAATTTAGAAATCTTTACCTTATTTATCGCCACTTCTTGGTTGATCTTTTCTGCAAGTTTCACTTGAATTTTGGCTTCTGTCCTTTCTTCTATCCTTTTCTCTGTTGGAATCATTTGTTGTTGCAACAAAAGCTCAAACTTTCAATGCCCATAATGCAAGATTTAACCCGATCCATGGGAGGTGGTTAAGCCATGTCATGAATCTCCAAGGAGGTGCTAACCACCAAGTCAACAATCTCCCCCTCACCACCAATTGAGCCTTCAGCACCCACCAAAGGGAAACTCAAACCCATGACCCAAGGCTTTGATGCCAATTGTTGGAATCATTTGCCATTGCACCAAAAGCTTGAACTGTCAATGCCTGATACAAATGCTAGATTTAACCCAATCCACAGGAGGTGATTAAGCCATGTCATGAATCTCCAAGGAGGTGCTGGTCCCACCAAGTCAACATTCTCGACATCTATGTTCAGGGTATTGATAGAATTTGTGAGAGTTACAAGTTTGTCCAAGATAGGTGTGTCTTCATTAACTTGGACATCAGGTACAACTTGTTGTAGAATGTCTCTCACATCCTCTAGAATCTGCTTACTCTTACTCTCTTTCCTGAGTTTCTCCTATGCATATTTTCTAGTACATAACTCTCCATATTTTCTCAATTCTTCTAGGTCTAAGGTCTGTGGGTCACACTCTAGAATAATTATGAATTCATCTAGTGTGACTGGTCCTTTAACATGTTTTCTTTTCTTCTTCTTAGACTCTGATGAAGATGTCTTCATAAATGGAACTAGAGTTTTTACCTCTATAGTTATCTTTTGATGCTCGATCGGAACTATTTCTTCCTTCTTCTGCTCCTCGGTAACCTGATTCTTAGTTGATACAGTTGGAGCCTCTGATTGAGTGTCGATGGGGTGGGCCCAGTTGTCTCAGAAGGCTTAGGATCTTCCTATTCCTCTATGTCAGCCTCTTTTTCTTTAGGCTCATTTTTCTTTGCAATTCTTGTTCCTCGTTCCCCTGTAGTATCCTTTTTTTGCTCGGGGATTGAGCCTTCGGGTTCCTTTAGTGTCAATATTTCAACTGCTTGAACTAAAATAGGTAGGTCACCTGGTATTGTACTTACTATTGGCTCAGTAGGGGCTTGATCTTCTTGTTGAGCTCCATCAATTGTGACATCCTCATCATCCTTGATGTCATCAGGGTCTCCATTGGTAATGTCCTTAATGAGTGTAATGTCCCTTTTATTCTTGATTTCTTCTCGGGTATAATGGCCAAAGCCAATTTATCTGCCTTTGCTTGTGCTTGGAGAATAGAAGTCCAAAGAAACTAACTATTGTCATCTACTTCAGCTATATTTTCATCAAGAATCTGAAGTGCTCATCTATTTACAAGAAATCTCTTTGAATAATTCTTCATCAACTCATCAAGTTTGGTACTTATTAATATTGACATTTCCCAAACTAGGATATTTCCCTCACTTTCTTTTCAGTACTCAATGCATAAGTCCATCTTGTAAAAAATATGTCATATAGGCTCTTAGGTACAAGCTTTACAAATTCAATTGGTACCTATTTAAATTTGACCATCATCCGAATTACAAATTTTTCTATTTTATTCTGGTCCTCAGTCGATAGGTGTTCAAACTGACTTACTTTCTGGTTGCTTAGACCTCTGGTGTCTATTATTGATACTACAACCTCATCTATAGATTGATTATTATTAACAACAACTTTAAATTGATTGGAATCATCTTCATCATCATCAATGCCATCTTTTCCTCTTATTAACTTTCTTCTTTTCTTTGGGGCCTTGGAGGTAGCTTGATTACCTCTCTTTTTTTGATATATTTTTTGTTAGTGTGGGTCTAGATATTTTCACAACTCCTTTCTTCAAAGGGGACAAAGCTATAGTGGTTGACCTTGTTCTTTCTCTTCTTTGTGTTATTGTCTGCTTCATCTTAGGAATGTGCTTAACTGGTGTTGGATATACATCCTTGTCTGACTCAGTTGCCTCATCACAATCATGTGCCTTGTCAGTGAGAAGTAATTGACCATCAATTTATCCTTCAACCACAATATCCTCATATGCTTCAGCATCTTCTCCAAATTTCTTTACTAAATCACTCATCATTTTCTTTGATTTCTTTGTTATTTTCCCAATAACTAGAACTACTTTTATCCTGGTCTTAGCTTCTTCATATGTGCCAAACCTAGTAGCTTTAGTATCCTTGGGCTTAGCCAATAAATCCTTGATTGACCTAGAGGCTCAGTCAATATCTATTTCATAACCCATAGGGGCTAACCATTTTATCCTAGGCTATACTGCCTTAATCAATGTATAATTTGTATCTACTAGGAAACATATGTCATGTTCATATTCCTCAACTAGTTTCCTCGGTAAACTACTCCCAGCATTCATCCTATCCTTGAACTATTCAAAGTAATTGTTTGTACCATACTAACAAAGTTATCTCCCAAACTCTTTATCAACTCAGTGATTTACAATGTAACATGCTTGTTGGTAGTCTAGTCCACACAAAGGGAAAAAGTTTTGCACATAAAATAATATGAGAATTAATAGAGATCCAAACTTACATGTGTTGGATTTTATCGACTTAATAGTCTTCATTTTCTCCTCAATTTGTCTCAGCAGCAACTCGACAAGATCTAACTAAAACCCCATTTTGACTATTTTGTATGTTATGTCAACTGCACCACATGACACATTGTTTAGTGTACTAGACTGGAAATTTCTTTAACCAATTACATAGGCACTAAACCTACTTTTAGGATTCATGATTGTGTTAACCTTCAATCCTCTTCCATCCCATTCATCTCTAGTAGCTTTCTCTATCTTGGTTCTTGGTGCACTCCTTAGTGCTTTGTCCTTGTCGGTGGCGGGGAATCCAGTTACCACATGTATAATATCCTTTGTAATCTTAATGGGCTCATCCAACCAAAATTTTCCATCATGGAACTAAACCTACTTTTAGGATTCATGATTGTGTTAACCTTCAATCCTCGTCCATTCCATTCATCTCTAGTAGCTTTCTCTATCTTGGTTCTTGGTGCACTCCTTAGTACTTTGTCCTTGTCGATGGCGGGGAATCCAATTACCACATGTATAATATCCTTTGTAATCTTAATGGGCTCATCCAACCAAAATTTTCCATCATGGAACTGACTCAAAACATATCTTATCCATTCATTTCGGAAGACTTTCTAAAAATGTAGGGAATTAGTCAAACCCTTGATATTCAAGTATTCACGATCACTCTTCAGCTTCCCGCTAACACACAACTTTTGATATGTAGAAATGATCTCAAAATCACCAATCTCTCTGATTTTGCAGTGGATATAGGAGCGCATGTCTTCAACCAACAAAACCCTAGGTGGTATGCTCAAGAAAGCTCTAATTTTGTCAACTTGCGAAGCAACTTCGGGATGAAGTTTGTACTTCAGCTCATCACATGTAGCAAAGATAATTAGTCTTACTTCCTCCTCATCTACATTATTGTATTTGCTAACCTTTGATGTGGACACCATTGTTCTTGTTTAGGGTTTCAAAAATTAGAAAATAGATAACTTGGTAATGATGGAACTTACTCTCAACGCTGATGAAATTGCTCAGAACCTTTTAAATATTTTCTCAAATGCTCTGAAAATATTTTTCTCAAAATCACTCTGTAGACTCTTGGCTCTACATCATCGCAGTGTGAAAAATAAATGAAGTCCATGGTGTATTTATAGCATTTTCAAATTCCTGCTCAAAACTTTATGCAATAAATGCTTGACGTAATACAACTCGAAAACAATTGTCATGCTTGGTGTATGCCACAAAATAACATAAGCATGGGTAATACATAATTTTCTTCATTAATACTGGTGCTCGATTAACCTTGTTGATAGTTATCGACTAGTGACTTCCACTCGGTCTAGCATTTACTGACTTATAAACGCTCAATACTCAAAACTTGTAAAACCATAGTGCATCTTGATTCATGCAGATTTGGTATGATAACACTTAGTATAAGGAACTGTATGATAAATATGATCAATTAGGATTATCAGCTCCGTACATACCGTTTAAACCTTAGATGGGGGAGGTGATGTCACCCGATCCAATGGACAAGGTTTCACCGACTGCATTACTTGACTCATCATTATCTCCTGATGCTTTATTCCACATAGTATTTCTTATTCTCATAATATCTTCAATTGTGTTTCCATTTTCATAGATTCGTGTCTCTAGTGCTCCATCTCTACAATCCTTAGCTAAGTGACTGACCTTGTGATAATGTAAACATGCCATACCAGTACTTGTCCAGCTATGAGATCTGCCTCTCCAGTTCTTCCTCATGTAGTTAGCTAAAATATGTCCATATCTTCCACATGATATACAACTAACCCATGTATAATAATCTCAAGTATAAGCATTACCTTGTCTCTTCGGTTGATAGGTCTTGTTTTTTCCTTTCAGTGTCCAGACTTGCTTCATATTTGTTTTGCACTCTTGTGAGGGCTGTCCATGCATGTTGCAAGTGCAACAATGTTTCTCCATGTAATTTTTATTAGGGTTCCTATTCAACTTAAATATGCACTTATATGCTTGATGTCCATACTTTTTGCAATTATAACAATGATGTTTCTTTCAAAGCTTTAAGAGGAATTAAAGAGAACTGGATTTTCTCCTTTGATGTTGGATCTGACAGTATGCTGGATATTGAAATATGCAATAATTGGGTGATGATGGTCAGGAATGAAGATAAAAATAAAAAGAGAGAAGGGCTTATCTGGCTCTCTCCTCCCCATGGATGGGTGAAAGTTGATGTTGATGGTGCAGTCAAGAGAAATTTTGGTCAAGATGGTTGTACTGGTCTGCTGCATGACTCCAGTGGTAATTATTTAGGGGTTTTTCATTTCTTTTGGGAATCCAAACTGAACATGTGGCGAAAGCTAAGGGAATTTTTTTTTCTTTGAATCTAATTAATAATCGAAAGCATAAAAAAATTTGGATTGAAGGGGGCTCTGACAATATCATCAAGTGCCTAAAAGGTGACTTTAAGGCCTCTTGGTCGATTAATCACATAATTAAGGAATCCATGTCTATCATTGATTCTTTTGATGAGGTGTATATCTCACATGTGTATAGTGATGCTAATCTGGTGACGAATTCCTTAGCCAAATTGGCTATCAAATTAAAGGATATGATTATTTGGCAAGGTAAAATTGATTTGAATGAGGACATCAAATATATTTTGTGATATGAAAAGATTTCTTGTAAAGAGGGATTTATTAATATTAATAATTTTAATGTCACTTAAGGGCATCAGAGTTTCTGCTATCTTTAATGATAGTCCGAAAGAATTACTTTTTTTAGAAAGATCAAGTGGAGTTTTTCCTTGTGGGTTTTCTTTTTTGTGGGCTTAGGGAAGTGTAGAGAGTTCTCTGTTGATTATTTTTCTCAAAGAGCTACCAGTATCACCATGGGAGGAGATTTGAAAGGCAAAGAGTTGTTAAATTATGATAAATGGAGGAAGGAACCAATGGTCTGGAACAAACTTGAGAAGGGTAGAATTACGTAATATTTATAGAGACTTCATGGATTTGAGAAGAATGTTAGTAAGGATTTTTTTGATGGATGGAAGGAAGATTCTGTTACTCTATGCAGGAAGGAAATTTCTTTAATAGGGTCCAACTCATTTCTAAAGTCACTGGACTTCAACACAAAGGTATGAATTTTTTTAGGGATAGGAAAGTGTCGGATAGATCTACGAAGATTTTTCCTAAGGAGGGTGTTGAAAAAGATAAACTGCTTATGATGTTGATCATATTAAGATTATTTGGAGAAAGATCTTGGTGACTCTTATGGAATATATTACTCTTGAGGGAAGATACACAAGAGTGCACTCTTACCATTTTTTTCTAATAAATCATTTTAGGCACAAAATTTATGTTTATTTACCATTTTATTTTCTTATCTCTCCCAATTATAGGATTAGGATTCATAAGAGAAATCCTCATAATCTTGTGGTCCATGAAGGTTTGATGTGTTTGTTAGGGAAGAGATGAGAGGTGAAAGGGGGTCAGCGTCCCGCATCAAACAAAAAGATCAAGTCTACTCTAGAGAAGAGTACCTATGATGGTTGAGGAGGCAAGGAGTGTTGTCCATGTGGTTAATTCTACATATGATGATGCAGAAGGAATGGAGATTGAAGAAGAAAAAGTAGAAGATGGGGAGTAGGCAAAATATGGTGATATGGACTCTGCCGCTCCTAAGTATGACGCTTTTCCTGACCATGATGTGTATAGTAGTACTCACACCATTCTTGATGATCCCCCTAAGGCTTCATTGAATCCTAGGCAGAAGGAAATGGTTCCCATTCTAGTTGATTATGTGAGCTTAGTGGACCATGATATGATTATTTCCATCGATGAGAATGAAGGTAAGGTGGAGATGACCAAATGCAACACTAGTCCTGTGAAGTTGGAGAAAGCTACTATCAGAGGTGAGTCTTTCTTGGAGAATAATGTGGACCCTAACAAAAATATTATGCAGGTAATGATCAATGAACTCGAAGCCAATAGAGAATAATCTTTAGGTGTTCTTCAAACTGCTAAGGCCATGTCCATATACTCATTTTGGTTGGATAGATGGACCTTCCATGAAATCAAGAGCCTTCATCTTAAGTACAAATCTCTCTCTTCTAAGATTGATAACTTTCATCATGATTCCCTGTATGGTAGATCTATGGTCATGGAAACCCTATCAAGATTCTGGAGGAAAAGGTTTTTGTTCTTTCCCCCAGAATGGATCTGATGCAAAAATCTATGAAGTCTATTCTCAATCATACTCAAGAGTTGATTAAGGAATTTTTTGATAACCAGAACTTGTTGATTGATAAGGTGGAGAGGTCTCCTAGGTAGATTTATTTGGGGATTTTGTTAGTCTTGTGGCTAGTCATGGAAACCACATGAGGGCTAATAAGAAGAAGGGCCACCCTCAAGATCCTAACCAATGTACCGATATTAGGGAGACTATTCAAAAGATTTGTAAATTGAAAGGGGAGATGGCCTCTACCATCAAGGACTTGGCCTAGTGGTTGTGGCCTCCTTGTTCTCATTTTTTTTGTTGTTGTGTGTTTTCTTTTGGCTTAACTATTGATTTGTTGGCTAGTCTTTTTGTGGTGTTGGTTTTGGTAGTGTTTTGTTTTGGGCTCTTTGTTGAATATATTTTGTAAAGGGTTTTGGGTCCCCTCAAAACCTTCTTTTGCATCTAATCATGTTATTTTTTAGAATGGTTTTTTTAATTAGTACAAGAAAACTAGTTTTACAAGTACCATAAACCCAAAATTATAAAATAGAAAGGTTTATCCTATTAACCAAAGAAAATAGATGCTAAACAGACATGACCCATATGCCAACCAAAAGCCAAAAATGGGGGAAATCAATCCCTAAATAACCTACATCCACTTGGCCAAATTTTGATTCACCTAATTATATCTTCATTAATGTCTCTAACATTCTTGACAACACTATCTAAAGGAGTGAAATCATTATTCTTATTCGTTAGGCACATGGTTGGGCCCGAACTGGTCTAAAGGAGTGGCATCCTTATTCTTATTCCTAAGATGCATAGTTGGGCCTAAACGGTGTTAATTAACATAGTAAGCTTCATTTGTACTCTAATAAGTAAAATAATAGTGTACGTACTCCATGAGATGCTTAGTTGATGTAGATACAATTGGAAATAATGTGGGCATGCATCCAAGTTGTAGGTGAAAGGAATACTTCTCTATGTTAAAGATCAAGAAATGTGTTTTGTTTCCTCAAATGGTTGAATGGTGAGATGATACAATTATAAATGATACCAACACACAAGCATTTGAAGATGAATAAAAAATGCGCACAATGGATGTTTCAATTTCACTCAATGCAAACAAGAGGTTGTGCCCCTCCAAGTTATGTTCCTAATAAGAAAAGAGATAACTTCATGTTCATGTCATGTGTAGATGATTTTTATGAAATATGTTTGAGATGAAGGGTTAGAGTTGATTGGTAAAAGATTATTAAAGCTCAATAAAACCTTCAAAATTTAATTTTTCTATTCATGACATGATAGTAATGGTTTTTGGCATTCAAATTCATTTGTTTGAGCATTTTCACATCTCATCACTATGCAAAGAAGGAAATAAGATAAGTAATACTTAGTGTCAAGAACAATTTTTAGAAAATGGCAAAGAAGTTAGATAGAAATACATGGATTGGAATTTGGTTTCATATTTTAAAATCTACTATCAGAGAGAATATGAACAAGAGACAAGTCAATAAAATTACAAGAGTATCGAAAGATGTAAAATGTAAATATTTTTACTAACAATGTTTACAACTTGACTTTTCCTCAATTGAGATTACTAACCCTTTTTTAAAGAAAATTCATTGAGATTCGAAGGAGAAAAAATCAAATGATTTGATGAAATCATGTTGATATTCTTAATTAGTTGAATCATAATGTTCCACTTCTCAAGCCTACAATCCAAATTTTTGAAAAATCTCTTTCCTGTGAAAAGTTATCAGATGTTAATCACTCCTTAATTTTCACACAAATTCTCAAGATCTATTAACCTACCAAAATTGGAAAAAGTTAATTAACCTTTTGGAGATACAAAATATATTGGTTAATTAACCTCTTTGCAAATTTTTGAAAGGTTAATTAACTTGTTTTAAATTTTGAAAAGGTTAATTCAACTTTATAAAATACCAAAAAAAGAGGTTAGGTAAACTCTTTCTCAGTTAAGCTTTGCATCCTTTAATCTTGAGATTGTGAATGAAAAATTCAGTTTTTGATTAAGTAAAAATAGGTTTTGAAGTGACGTAAAACCCTTTACAAGAAATTCATAAAAGATATTCAAAGAAATCCCACAATGTGAGACAAACTCAAAACATGACATGAACAAAGCAACATACCAGCAAAAATTATTAACATTTCACTTTACCCATTTTCATTTGGGATTGGAGGTTCATGTCAAAAGAGGGTGAAGACCTCTTAGAGTTTTTACCTTTTACCATAATCCATCCATATTCCACCATAGTAGCCACGCTCTTCCAAGTCAAAGAATCTAGCTAAGAGGACCCAACTATGGGGGCACACTAAGAAGAACCACAGAAAGGACTAGCATCCTCCACAACCATAGTGCCACCAGTGTCCAAGGAGACAATACCAACGGTAAAGTGAGTAGAACAAGCATTCACTTGAGAGACAAGGACATAAAATTCCATAGGGACAACACCAAAAACACACTTGACAATAGGAGTGCTATCACAAATATTTTGAGACACAATTTAAATTGAGCCAACAGTTTCAACAAATCCAGAATCAGTATCAAAAGCTTAGCGCACATTGGCATCAACAGAAGGCACAATATTATCCTCT
Source organism: Chamaecyparis obtusa (assembly GCA_027943335.1). NCBI lineage: Eukaryota > Viridiplantae > Streptophyta > Pinopsida > Cupressales > Cupressaceae > Chamaecyparis > Chamaecyparis obtusa. The sequence goes on along the minus strand of BSBK01002916.1, from coordinate 81,793 downwards.
GCAATCACCTAAGAGAAACTCCTGTGGGTAGAGTTCTTGTAAATCATGTAATGTTGGACATAAGCATTTTTCCACCAAGAAGTAGCCCTCTTAGATTTCAATAGATCGCATTTAACCACCACATGGCCAGTTCTAAAAAACCTTCTGAAACTGTAGGGAATCCATTCATAGTCCAAAGTTTGGATCCAACAACCCTTAGAAGAGACAAGATTGATCTCATCTGGAAGCCCCTTAGAAACATCTAAATCCACCTAAATCCTAACAAAGTTCGAGTCATAAATATGAGGGGGAAGCATTGATAGACATGTGAATTTCTTGATAGAAATATGGTTGTGTGGATTACAAAAGTTGTAGAATATGTAAGATTTCAGTTCGGTGAAAAGCCTTCAAAATATTTCAGATTTCAATTTTTTTCAAAATGTTGAGTTCATTGTCAGTTCAAGCAAAAAAGTGTAACCCACTATTGTGGGTTCACCCCATACCATTGAATAAGATTCTCAAACTTTTCACTATTCAATTCTGGTTTCTAATATGCACTCTCGTATTCCTAGTACAGGGCTATGCAATTTTAGAATTCCCAAGATTCTACTACTTGTTACACTCTTAACATGATAAATGTCATGGGAGTCATGAAGAATTACACTTTTAACTAATGTTTTGGCGAGACATCCCTGCATATGGTTGGGCATCCATGCAAGCACTTGATTAATTGCTTTGGTATGATTAAGGAAACTCTTAGACAACCTCTTTTGGACAACACTCACCACAACTATAATTTGACTTAAATGAAATTATTTTTTTGAGAATGCCTCTTTTTATTTGAGACTATAGGAGGACCTTTCAAAATTTAAAAAGAGGTTGTATAAATTATTCATTTAGATCCTTGTCAAAAGAGGTCGTGCATATCCTTGTCATCTTCAATATTATACAAAACAAAACTATCATATAAACATGATTTTATAATTAAATTCTAACCCTAACTTTAACCCTAATTATAATTAATGGGCAACACATACTTTCTTCAATTTCTATACATAATTTTTTTTAATAATAACAACCCTAATTTGTGAAATTTATACCTCTTCAAGTCTGAATTTGATTTGAAAAAGAAAAAAAAAGAGATCATTGGATAGATTTTAACATTCTAATAGATTATATATAGTTTATCCTACTTATCATTAATAATCAAAGCATGCATGAAAGTGAAAACTCATCATACTTTCTGTTGTCATTGAACCTCAGGTACTTGTAAAATAAAGTAATAAAAACTTATCATACTTTCGATTAATTATCAAAAGAAACATGTTTCTATCGAGAACAAAGACAGATCACAAGTATTGCCGTTCACTGGGGATAAAAGATCAAACAGCAGATAATTTTCTATTCTAATTTTGATAGATCCTACATATAACTTGCGCCTAATGAATGATATCAATGAATGAAGACAAAATTAAAACAAAACGAAGATCATAAATATCGCCAGTTGTGGTCTTGATATTTTGCTTGAACTTCTTGAATTGATCAATCTGGAATTGCAGGCTGTCATCCCCGTCACTGCAAAATTTACTCCATGTAGATATTAGGGCGTGGATCGATGAATAGATAACCCATTACAAAAGCTGTCAAATCATAATCAAACTATTAGAATAGAGATTGTGACTTGAGAATCTAAGATCGAATATAATAGCAATTAGAGATTGTGACTTGAGAACAGTGAGATCAGATATAATAGCAATTGTAACTTGAAATGAAATGCATTATTTCTTTTGAAGACATGAGAAGAAAGGCGGAACGCTGGTCTTCCATGACTAAAATGTAACGTCTACTACTCTTTCACTATCGGCGATTGAAATGTAATTTTTAATGGACTTTTTTCCCTTTTTGTTTAACATTGATTTATCCCAAAACTGAAACCCTACAATCCATCAAATGATTGTTTTACAGAACTCCAAATGCACAAGCAATTATTCCTTTTAAAACTCTAAATCCCATTTTACAAACGATTGATTTTAAAAGCTCTAAACCCTATAGAAAGTATTCAGCTTTCCAAAACTCTGAACAATAACAAAATAACAAATAATTGAATCGAATAAAAAGAAAAAAAAAATTAGCTCCACAATTCATTTCTAGACCCAGAATTCACCGTTGGTTTTGAAAAGAAAAGGGCAACAACAATTGTGTTTAAGCGGAGAGTTTAGCCAGCTGAAAGTGAGCGGACTGAAGTAATAGTGCGCGTTTCGTTTTAGATTTTTTGGATGTCCATGATCAACAAGCGCTCTTAAAATTATGTTACCAATGGCCCGTTTTGCCATATAAATATTTTAGGTTTGTAATATAGGATCTAAAATTACAAATATAGACCATGAACAACCACTATAACTCAAACCTGTTTGCATCATTAAAAAAAAAACACCCTGCAAAACAAATTCATACAGAATTCCAAAACTCTACAGTGGCTGTACTATTCGAACTCATTCCTTCATTATCCACCCTTGCTGTTTTTTCGGTTATTCTTCCTTGCAAATTAGAGATACTCTTATAATGCAAGCACATAACATGAAATCCCAAATTAGAGATATTCTAATGCTGAATTAAATGCAAAGAAAAGTCTATTAATAGATGGCAATCGTTGTACACTCATCAAAGACCTGCGCTCTTGTTGTATATTATCTGCACTCAAAGATATTTGAGATTTCATGAGAAGGTCTTGAAATAGGAATTATAACACAGGCATAGACCTGTTTGTTTATATGTTTGGCAGAGGAGATTTCAGTGTCTTGTTATATGATATTACATTCAACAAAACATCCTTTAAATCTTATTTCTATTTGTTTATTTACAAGTTTAAAATATGTTCGCTTCTACTTCTTAGAGGAAGTTTTAAAAATTTGCTCTCCTAAAATTATATTTATTTATAATAAATTTTAACAGTTAAATAATAACTTAAGGAGTTGTAGCATACTATATTTAATTGGAAAAACTGAAATAGAGACTATTACCATCGAATTCCAAATCCATTTCAAGAAAATATCACAAAACAGAAACAAACTCAGACAGAGCTCTAAAATTCTGAGAGCGCCTATTATGGCTGCCGTACTTTATTCTCGCTTGTAAATCCATATTACTACTCATACCATTTCCCGCTCAAATTGTAGTTTCCTTAATTGCCGTGGACAGAGCAAGAGGGCCCAGAGCAAGAAGAGCCGGAGCCGGAGCCAGAACCAAAAGCAGAGCCTGAGCCGAAGCCAGAGGCAGAGGCAGAGGCTGAACCAGAACCATGAGAGCCAGAGCCAGAGCCAAAACCAGAGCTGGAACCTGATCCACGCGAGCCCGAGCTGGAGCATGAAGCGCTAGAACGAGAGTTGGAGCCAGAGCCAGAGTGGGAGATGGAGCAGGAGCCCGAGCCGGAGCAGAAGCAGGAAGAGGAAGAGCTGGAGCTAGAACCGGCTTCTGGAAACATCCTCTTCCCGGCAACTGCGAGCACTACAGTGCAACACAGCAGGAGTAGAACTAGTTTCCCTTGATGCACCATCTTCGTTATTGTAAGCAGAAATCCATACACGAGAATGAATAGAAAGAACTACCCCTTGCCTCTCTTTTATAGTGTATGGAAGGTGGGTGTCAACAATGAGGAGCTTGGGAGTTTACACCAGATGAGAAACGTCATTGGATCATCATCACGAATTTAGTGGCACTACATTCCTTTCAGCAAGCAGCATGAGTTAGTTTCATCATCTTCCTTCTTCGTCTTAGTCGGCTGTTACACCATTGCCAACTGTTTTTCACTTTTTTTTGGTCTTCTAATCATATATTATCTAGGTGCTTCTATCTAATAGAAAAAGAGGTCCAATGGTTAGGCCTATACAAAAATAATGTTTTAATAATATATAGAATCATTTAAAATTTAATACTTTTAAAACACCACAATACTACATTTATTATTATTTAAACTAAATTTTTATTGGCTTAATAGTCGGTGCAGGGTTGATCTTCGAGTTTCATGATCCCTTTCATTGCGGATTGTTACACTATTGTCAACTGTTTTCACTATATGTCCCACTAACATCCATAAATAAGATTTCTTCTCATAACATATTACCCATAAGTGCTTCTATCCAATAGAAATTTACATATCAGAATTGCCTACCCTCTATAAAATATATTTTATATGAAACATTGGAAAGTACAAATTTTAAAGAAAATAATTATTAACAATAGTGTATGGAAGGTGAGTGTCAACAATGGAGAGGATGAGAGTTTACACTAGATGAGACACGTCATTAGATTATCATCACGAATTTAGTGGCACTACATTCCTTTCAGCAAGTAGCATGAGTTAGTTTCATCATCTTCCTCTTATTAGGCTATTACACCATTACCTAGGTGCTTCTACCTAATAGAAAAGGAAGTCCAATGGTTAGGCCTATTGAAAAATATAGTTTTAATAATATATTAAATTATTAAAAATTTAACATTTTAAAAATAGGTGCAGTGTGGATCCTCTAGTTTCATCATTCCTTTCATTGTCGGTTGTTACATTGTTGTCAACTGTTTTCACTATATGTCCCACTAACATCCATAAATAAGATTTCTTCTCATAACATACTACCCATAAGGACTTCTACCCTATAGAAATTTACATATCAATATTGCCTACCCACTATAAAAATATATTTTATATGATACATTGGAAAGTACAAATTTTAAAAAAAATAAATATTAACATTAGATGTGAATACCACATCTAACATTATTAAAACCTAATGTCCACTATGAAATTGAAGACTTACCTTAAGGAACACACTAAAATAAATTTAAATGTGATAAAATAAATATTTATGCATTATCTCAAATTTATAAAATTTCCAAGTATTGTGTATTTAAATAAGCTTGAGTAAGATATGTGTGTGTGTGTGTGTGTCTATCAATTAGCACCCTTAAAATGTAACCTTAGTTAAAATTATTTTTTTCAAAAAATATCTATTTTAATTTTTTTTTTCAAAAAAAACATTAATTTGGTTTTTAAGGAAACTTTTAAATTCATCTAAAACCAACTTGAATTTGATAATATTGGTATTTATTTTGAAATTAAAATAAAAATTAAATTAAATTTTAATATTTAATAGTTCTATTATATTTCAAAATTTATTTATTAATATTTGAAATGCATTACTTCTTTTATATTGTAATATTTTTGTGTTTCTTCTTAAACACTTATGAAAACAAATTATATTTATATATGTACTCATAATTATTCATATTTATATCTAATTGTACTATAGTCCAAAATAGACTCTAACTTAACCATAATCATCACTTTATTCCTTTCCTTTATTTTAATACAACAATTTCTAACCTTAATCCTAATTCTATTTTTAATTAAACTAATCTTATTTGTAGATCTAGATCTAGCCCTAATTCAACTCTATGTATAAAAAATAACATGTTAAAATAAGCAGAGGCAACCATTCCCATATGCACATTTTCATGCATCGAACTTCCATTGAACATAAAACAAAAACTAATATCAATACAAAGGTGATTTCTACATTGGGCTGCTAGGACCTTCACAATCTAGTACGGTAAGAGAATTTTAAGATCATTTCTTAGTTTCTCTATAATGATAATCGTTTCTCAGTTTCTAGTTGGCATGTCATCTTATGTGGTTGTTATAGTGGGTTCTAGACATCATCAAGATATCATGTCTATGACTTCATCAGGATCTATTATTTTCAGATAAAGATTTCCTATGATTGGTCCAGTCCTATATTTATTTCATGTTCTTGATTCCCCAGTTAGCCATATCTAAGTAAAACATATGAGTTTTATAATATTTTAATTAGGTCTAATATATTATAATTTAAAAAAAATAGTAAAATATATTAGAAAAAATTAAATTTATATTTATTACTAGAGGAGAGAGTCATCTTCAAGAATCTGTAATTTTTTTTTGAATGGTGTTAGTTTGATATGGGAAATTTGGTAACAGACAAAAATTTTCCATTTCAGATAAGTTTGACTTTGAGTAGTTATAAAAGAGAAAATATACATTGAAAACTAATATTTCTTCTTTTTTGCACTAGCTATAGGTGTCATCTATAGCATATTTTGAAACCAAAAGAAAAAAAATGATTATTTGCATATAAATTTTTGGTGGGAACTAGACCCCAATTTTCACCATTTTTCAACAATTAAAATATGGACTTCAAAAATTAAAAAAATGATGTCAATTCTCATTCATTTCAAAAAAATAAAAAATATAGGCATAAAATTTTTCAATTTTCTCACACTTCATCAATTTACATCATCTTCAAATTCTAAACATAAATACATCACTTTTATGTCGTTAAAGTTGAATAGTTTGCGTGTTGTTGACCTTTTCCTTTATAAAAGTGTGACACAAGTTTGTACTTTTACCTATTTCGAATCTCTATCATTGTCTCATTTTTTAATTCCTCCATCATTTTCTATAGCCTTCTAGGGCTCATTCTTCTAGGAGGTATGTTCACAAGGATGCCAATCTCCTAAGGTTCGGGGACATCATCACAAGTGTTGATTGCCTAAATAGATCCAACAATCTGTCAACACCAATAACCTGCCTCAAGCTATTAAGTCAACTAGTAAACCAGGAAATTTAACTAGAAACCATGAATCTTCACTTGTCAATCACTCAACCAACCCTTATGGTGGGTCTTTCTACAATTACAGGTCAAATTTCACTACTACCACCCCACAACCAGAAATTTCAATCACCGGTACTTGATCCAACTGATTCCTTATCACTATCTCCCTTTTCTATGTCAAGCAGCTACAAAGCTATTACTAACCACCTTTTGAAAACTATCAGTTGATCTAGATCAGATCCATAATTCTCCCACTCCACAAACAAGAATTACATTCAAGTAGTTTGCAACATGCAACCTTTCAAATTCACCATTGTTAATATACACCAATAAGAAGTCAAATTTGTTTCCCTCAATGTCAAACCCTTATACGCAGCTAATCATTCATCAAAATTACATACATTCCACAGAGAAAACTGCATCACCTATTAAGCTCTTCATCTACAAGCTCGTAACACTAAAACTATCCTTCCTACAATTTATTCTTCATGAATTTCCTTCTCTACCAGCTCTTCTTGGTATTCTTCTTTGATACCTCAATTCTCTTCTTTCTCTCTTTACTTAAAAATGAACTGTAGTACCCTACTTATATACAAGATCAACAACAACAAGTTGACTTATTTGATCACCAAATTCAAGATAAAGAAAATGTATTATATTAAATAGGATAGGACCTAAATCTATAAGAACACCCCCAAAATAGATATGACATGGTATGCGATCACGCAAGGAGGATGACCATGAATTAAAGAACATCAAACAATGTTGCATGAGCAACCGCAAATAACATGAATCTTCACCACAAGCTGGATCTCGCTAAACAAGATGTCAAGAATAGGAAATAAATATAGGACCGAACTAATCATAGGATATCTTTATCTAGAAATAATAAATCCTGATGCGTTCATAGACATGATATCTTCATAATGTCTAAAACACACTGTAACGACCACATAAGATGATGTGCCAACTAGATCCACTACAACTAAAAACACAAAAACTGCCCAACTTGAACAATAAATAAACAAATTGAAAAGAATATCTTTTTGGGCAATGGAAGATTTCCAACTACCCAAGGAGACTTCCACATCAGACTAGAACTAGTTTTCCTTGATTCAACATCTTCCTTATTGTAAGAAGAAATCCCTACATGATAATGAATAGAAAGAACTACCCCTTGCCTCTCTTTTATAGTGTATGGAAGGTGGGCGTCAACAATGGGGTGCGCGAAAATTTACATTAGATGAGAAAATTATAATGAATTTAGTGGCACTACAAGAAGCATGAGTTAGTTTCATCATCTTCCTCCTAGTCGGTTGTTACAACATTGCCAACTAGTTTTTAGTTTTTTTCTTCTCATCACATATTACCTAGGTGCTTCTATCCAATAGAAAAGGAGGTGCAATGGCTTGTCATATAGAAAAATATTTTGTTAATAATATATTGAATTATTAGAAATTTAACATTTTAAAAATATGTAAATACCACATTTAATATTATTTAATCTACATTTTTATTAGAAAAAGGACATTGGTTTAATAGTCATTGGAGCATATATCCTCTAGTTTCATCATACCTTTCATTGTGGGTTGTTACACTATTGTTAACTATTTTTCACTATATATATCTCACTAACATCCATAAATAAGGTTTCTTCTCATAACATATTACCCATAGTTATTTTTTAAATCTATGGTGGTCCACAACTTTTGTTAAAAAAAATATATTACCCATAGGTGCCTCTATCCAATAGAAATTTACCAACTATAAAGTATATTTTATATAATACATTAGAGAGAACAAATTGTATGAAAATAAATATTCGCATTAGATGTGAATGCCACATGTAACATTATTTTGAATAAGACCTGTAACATTATTACAAACTAATGTCCACTATGAAACTGAAGACTTACGCTAAGGAACACACTCAAATAAAATTCAATGTGATAAAATAAATATTTATGCATGATTTCAAATTTATAAAAAATTTAAGCATTATGTATTTATATTAATATGAGTGAGATAATAATATTATTATATTGTAATATATTATTGTTATTTTAATATATATTTAATAGTTATATATATATATATATATATATATATATATATATATATATATATATATATATATATATATATATATATATATATATATATATATATATATATATATATATATATATATATATATATATATATATATCTGTGTGTGTCTGTGTGTGTCTGTGTGTGTGTGTGTCTGTCTAATATCACCCTTAAAATGTACGAGCTTAGTTAAAAATAGTTTTTACAAAAAAGACCAATTTTTAAAAATAGTTTTATAAACAAAAATCAATTTTTTTTAGGAAACTTGTAAATTCATCTAAAACCAACTTGAATGTAATAATATAGATATGTCTTTTATAATAAAAATAAAAATTAAATTAAATTTTAATATTTAATAGTTCTATTATATTTCAAAATTTATTTATTAATATTTGAAATGCATTACTTCTCTTATATTGTTATATTTTTGCATTCCTCTTAAACACTTATGCAAAAAAATTATATTATATATATTCATAATTATATATTTATTGTTGGGATAAGAAAGATATAGTACTGAGTGGGGAGGGGTCAATCAGTACCCTAAAAAACTGTTACTGGATATACAATCTGTAATAGTAGTGACTATCTATCCAACAGAATCCATTGTTTTCAACATACATTCAAATAACTTTGGAAATGTAAAGTGCATGAAAACAAACAATAAAACATTCAAGAAATGTAACACATAACACAAGTATTTTGGCTACGCAGAAACCCTTGTTAGAAGGTAAAAACTTGGGTGGGAATGACACCCACAAATTCTTCACTACTACAGTAAATAAAGTGTGCTAATTAAGGATACAAGTTTGATCACTTCTAGGGATTTTACCCTATTAAGAGTAATTTTAGATCGATTAGATCTACCTTGTGAGAGGATTTTAACAACACTAAGAAAGTGTACACTCAGTTAAGAGATTTTTCAATCAGACTATCAAGTTTACTTTGTTAAGAGATTTTCAATCCTATTATAATGATTAGAAGATAACATAAAATATCTGTAAATGAAAACTATGACTTGTCTGAATCAAATCAATGGAATACCAATTCAATTTCACCTTGATTTTTAGTATACTATCATTTGTTCTACTTGGTAGCCTTGTTTTTTTTTTAATAAACTAAATACTTTCTGATAACTGTTATGTTTTGTAAACCCTTATCTGAATTCTAATGTCTTGAAGGCGGCTACTTCTTCATGATCTCCTTGTCATGCATTCTCAGTTATGTAAAAATAACATCAATTACAAATATATAGAAAACTTCTATGACCTAATTAGGTTTACAACATCTTAGAAAACCTAAGATCTACGGTGTACAAAAATAACCTAGATCTAAGTATTACATAGGAGTCATCACAACATTTAATGATTACATCCGTGAGAAATATGCCTCAATCTTGGTAATACCTTTATACATCTGTGTAAACCATTTTTATAGATAAATGTGCCATTACTGATTACTATGCCATTTCCTAAACAACTCAGTGAATATTGCATTCTCTTTTCGGTGAATATCTTGATGCTCGGTGTGTAGAATACTTGGTGTTCACCGACTCTATGCTCAGTATATACTAATTCTTGGTTAACATACTCAGTTAAACTAATATCCATTTAGCTTTCAATTCTACCTTGTGACTGCTCGGTGTAAAGGCTTTATTAGTTCAATCGAATAGCTTGTATAGCTTCTTATTTCATCTTTTACCGACTGATCATCTTCAATTACCGACTAGGTTTAGTTGATACTAATGACAACACTTAATGCTCAATTAGAGATAACAATCTCCCACTTTGGGATTAGTATCAAAACCAAAATGTATATGTTCCCAACTTTGTTTTGACTCCGTATATACATATAACTTCAAATATTTTCACTCTTCTACAAAAACTCCCCCTCAGTGCATGCTCCTGGGATGTAGTTGGAAGTACAATGGCATATACATGTTTTCCCTCTTCTTTATTTTAATGCCAAAATAGAAATGTACTTACAATTTGTCAAAAATATTGTGGTGGTTTTTCTTCAACGAATCCAAGAGGTTTTCCCATTCCTCTTTCAAGATGGTGAGAGCAATGTGCTCAAGACTGACTTGTGCATGCATATCAAAAATATTTTCCAAAACAAATATCTCTGGTGTAGCCACTAACACTTTGGACTTTTTCAATGTGTCGCTCTATAATTTTTAGGTGACGAAGCATCTCGGTGACTTGGTCACTTATGTTGTCTTCATGCTTCCTTAGATCTTCCCTTAACCACCTTAATTCTTACACTTTCAAAATATGCCTGTGAAAAGCATTTGGTTCGATTAAGGAAGTATTTGCACTAGCTAGGATATCTGCATCTAGATTCTTGATATTTTCACTAACCTCTGCAGTGAATGTCTCCACAGTGTAAAGGTTAAAAAAAATTTAAATTATGTGTTGAGTTATAGAATTTAGCTTAGTTATAAATTTAGAAATCTTTACCTTATTTATCACCACTTCTTGGCTGAACTTTTCTGCAAGTTTCACTTGAATTTTGGCTTCTATCCTTTTCTAGACATCTATGTTTGGGGTATTGATAGAATTTGTGAGAGTTGCAAGTTTGTCCAAGATAGGTGTGTTTTCATTAATTTGGACATTAGGTACAACTTGTTGTAGAATGTCTCTCACATCCTCTAGTATTTGCTTGCTCTTAATCTCTTTCCTAAGTTTTTCCTGTGCATATTTTATAGTACATAACTCTCCATATTTTCTCTATTCTTCTAGGTCTCAGGTCCATGGGTCATGTTGGCACCTGAAAATTCAGGCCAAAATATATATATAATTGTCAGGGAAGTGTGATTTTAATTTTCATATTTTATAACTTTTCTATGATAAAAACTAAAATGAATAAAAAGTGTGTGCATTTGTTATTTTTATTTTCATTTAGAAGATTGTTAATTGTTTTATTCTAATTCCATAAATGCATATTTAATTTTGAAAATAAATAATTATTATAAAAATAAAATAGGTTGAACAAAAGGCGACGAAAGGGAGTTGAACACTCAACCTCTCAAGCCGACCTTTTTCCTACCTATCTACCCTCCTACCCCCTAACCAGTTAGTCTACTTGTTTTCTTCAAGAGGGTTATGAGAAAATACTTATTTATCTTCATTTTTATGTACAGGTGAGAAATAAAAACAACCTCTTACATAGGGAGTTATTTCTCCCCTAATTATCTTTTGTAATTTAAATAATGTGATTATTATTTTATTTATGTATTTACTTATTTTTCTAATTTTAGGAAAAAGACCGGGGAGAGGGAGTTGAACACTCGACCTCTCGACCCATTCCTTTTCTTACCTAACTACCCGACCCTACCCCCTACCAATTGCTCTATATTATTCTTCGAGAGTGTGTATGTAAATAAATGTATAAATTTTAGATAATCCTATTTCCTTTAAAATAAATTATTAAAATAAATATTGTTTATTAGAGAGAAATTTTGTATGTTGAATTACTAATATTTATTTTTATTCCTAATTTGTGTTTTACCCTAAAATTTTAAAATATATGATGAAGTAAGTGTATTATTTGGTAGATATTAATTTGTTTAGGGTTTTGATGTAATTTCATATCACTTTCTAATTTTCATTTCCTTACATGTGATTAAATATTTTCACCTTGGTTATATTTAATATTTTTAAGATGAAAAGATTTTAGTGTTATTACATTATTATCAAATTTTAGTTGTGTATAATGAAAGTTGATTTTTCATATATATTTAGGGTTTGTATAATGATTAATTGATATTTACTTTTTAGTTCCAAATCCCTAAATGTAACTTTTTCACCTTTTCCTTTTATGTTGATTTTAGGGTAAAGCAACTGTTAATGATTTTTCCTTTCTTTAATTTGATTTTAACTTTTCATTTTGTAAATTAAGTTATTAATATGTACATTTTAAACTTTTTATTTATAAGGTGAGATTATTTTAGATTTCCAAAACTACTTGTATTTTTATATATATTGGTTGTAGCATTATTTTACATTAGAAATATTTTGTAGTATTAGGGTGGCTATTTTACAAAGAAACAATGTACTTGCCCTATGTGAAGTTATTTAAATATTATTATAAATTTAGGGTAAACAAAATACATTTATAGATTATGGCATGAGTTTATTATTAATTAATAAATGTATGATAGTGGTCTTTATAAAAACCTAATACATTATGAATATGATGATTTTTTATTTTAGGTTTTATGACTATCTAATGATAGGTGTTTTTGTGCAGGATATTAAATATCAGATTATTATGCATGGAATACCAAAGAATAATAAATTAATATATTTGTACGGGAAGTATTCCTAAAGACCATTATTATGGTTTGTTATGTATTTTAGGGTTAGTTTTTAGGATTAGGTCCTGTGAAAGGGCATGTCCTTTCATAGGGAACCATTGGCAAATGTATTTATAATAGTTCATACTGTAAACAAGAAGACAATTCGATCACGGCAAAAAAGCTACTTCTCACAGACTGGAATTTAATGTCTCAAGATCTTATGCACGGATATCTGATAAGTACTCATGCCTTATTGATTATATATTTTTTATGTTCAATTAGTTTCTTGGATTACTCTTTAGCCAGGGTATCCTACTGTGCTGTCTATTTTATGCATTATTTTATGACTAATTTTTACAATTTGAATAATGGTAGCATGGTTTGGGAACCTGTTACTATTTCCTTCGGGCTCTTAAGTTGAGTTAAAAATCTTAGGACCTATTGTATAAATTGTTGTAAATTTTGTTTTAATAGAAGCTTGTAGGGTGATGGTCTCATTTTGCAGAAATGAGTTATCTTAAAACCGTCTCCAGTTACATGTAGTATTGAATGTGTTTGACTCTATTTTCTATTTGGGATCAGGCACTGGTCTATTCATTTATTTGAAATTTTCTTTTTTATTCCTCCATGACTTACATTTTATACTTTATCTGTTATCCTATTTCAAAACATTAAATTAGGTTTAGCATTACTTTCCAACATTAGTCTAAAATCTAGCTATCTGAATATTAGGATATTAGGTTTCTTTATCTTCCAAGGATCAATAACCCCTTTGGAAGAGATTTTGTTGTTTATGCATGTATTTGTGCAGTTGGACAACACATTTGATTCAGGCCTACCACCTTGGTTCAATTGAACCAGAATTGCAGAGGCATTTATTGTGCCTGTTAGTTGGCATCAAAACGGCCAGCATTTTCGAGCACCAACAGGTCACACTCTAGAATAATTATGAATTCATCTAGTGTGATTGGTCCTTTAACATGTTTTCTTTTCTTCTTCTTAGACTCTGATGAAGATGTCTTCATAAATGGAACTAGAGCTTTTACCTCTACATTTATCTTTTGATGTTCGATCGCAACTGTTTCTTCCTTCTTATGCTCCTTGGTAACTCGAGTCTCAGTTGATACAATTGGAGCCTCTGATTAAGTGTCGATGGGGTGGGCTCAGTAGTCTTAGAAGGCTTAGGATCCTCCTATTCATCTATGTCAGCCTCTTTTTCTTTAGGCTCATTTGTCTTTGCAATTCTTATTCCTCGTTCCCCTGTAGTATCCTTTTTTTGCTCAGGGATTGAGCCTTCGGGTTCCTTTAGTGTCAATATTTCAACTAATTGAACTAAAATAGGTAGGTCACCTGGTATTGTACTTACTATTGGCTTGGTAGGGTCTTTATCTTCTTGTTGAGCTCCATCAATTGTGACATCCTCATCATCCTTGATGTCATTAGGGTCTCCATTGGTAATGTCCTTAATGAGTGTAATGTCCCTTTTATTCTTGATTTCTTCTCGGGTATAATGGCCAAAGCCAATTTATCTGCCTTTGATTGTGCTTGGAGAATAGAAGTCCAAAGAAATTGACTATTGTCATCTACTTCAGCTATATTTTCATCAATAATTTGAAGTGCTCATTTATTTACAAGAAATCTCTTTGAATAATTCTTCATCAACTCATCAAGTTCGGTACTTGTTAACAATGGCATTTCCAAAACTAGGGATATTTCCCTCACTTTCTTTTCAGTACTCAATGCATAAGTCCATCTTGTAAAAAATATGTCATATAGGCTCTTAAGTACATGCTTTACAAATTCAATTGGTACTTGTTTAAATTTGACCATCATCTAAATTACAAATTCTTCTATTTTATTCTGGTCCTTAGTTGATAGGTGTTCAAACTGACTTACTTTCGGGTTGCTTAGACCTCTGATGTCTATTATTGATTCGGCAACCTCATCTATAGATTGATTATTATTAACAATAACTTTAAATTGATTGGAATCATCTTTATCATCATCAATGTCATCTTTTCCTCTTATTAACTTTCATCTTTTCTTTGGGGCCTTAGAGGTAACTTGATTACCTCTCTTCTTTTGATATTTTTTTTGTCGGTGTGGGCCTAGATATATTTTCACAACTCCTTTCTTCAATGGGGATGAAGTTGTATTGGTTGACCTTGTTCTTTCTCTTTTTTGGGTTATTGTCTGCTTCTTCTTAGGAATGGGCTTAACTGGTGTTGGATATACATCCTTGTCTGACTCAGTTGCCTCATCATGATCATGTGCCTTGTCAGTGAGAAGTAACTAACCATTGGTTTATCCTTCAACCAGAAAGTCCTTGAATGCTTCAGCATCTTCTCCAAATTTCTTTACTAAATCACTCATCATTTTCTTTGATTTATTTGTTATTTTTCCAATAACTAGGCCTATTTTTATCCTGGTCTTAGCTTCTTCATATGTGCTAAACCTAGTAGCTTTAGTATCCTTGTGCTCAGCCAATAAATCCTTGATTGACCTAGAGGCTTCGTCAATATATATTTCATAACCCATAGGGGCTAACCATTTTATCCTAGGCTATACTACCTTAATCAATGTGTAATTTGTATCTACTAGGAAACATATGTCATGTTCATATTCCTCAACTAGTTGCCTCGGTATCCTACTCCCAGTATTCATCCTATCCTTGAACTATTTAAAGTAATTGTTTGTACCATACTAACAAAGTTATCTCCCAAACACTTTATCAACTCGATGATTTACAATGTAACATGCTTGTTGGTAGTCTAGTCCACACAAAGGGAAAAAAAATTTGCACATAAAAGAATATGAAAATTAACAGAGATTCAAACTTACATGTGTTGGATTTTACCAACTAAATATTCTCCTTTTCCTCCTCAATTTGTCTCAGCAGCAACTCGGCAAGATCTAACTAAAATTCCTTTTTGACTATTTTTTATGTTATGTCAACTACACCACACGACACATTGTTTAGTGTACTAGATTGGAAATTTCTTTAACCAATTACATAGGCACTGAACCTAGTTTCAAGATCCGTGATTGTGTTAACCTTCAATCCTCTTCCATCCCATTCATCTCTAGTAGCTTTCTCTATCTTGGTTCTTGTTGCACTCATCGGTGCTTTGTCCTTGTCGATGGTGGGGAATCCAGTTACCACATGTATAATATCCTTTGTAATCTTAATGGGCTCATCCAACCAAAATTTTCCATCATGGAACTGACTCAAAACATATCTTATCCATTCATTCTAGAAGACCTTCTACAAATGTAGGGAATTAGTCAAACCTTTGATATTCAAGTATTCATGATCACTCTTCAGCTTCCCGTCAACACACAACTTTTCATATGTAGAAATGATCTCAGAATCACCAATCTCTCTGATTTTGCAGTGGATATAGGAGCACACGTCTTCAACCAACAAAACCCTAGGTGGTATGCTCAAGAAAGCTCTGATTTTGTCAACTTGCAAAGCAACTTCGGGATGAAGTTTGTACTTCAGCTCATCACATGTAGTAGAGACAATTAGTCTTACTTCCTCCTCATCTACATTATTGGATTTTCTAACCTTTGATGTAGACGCCATTGTTCTTGTTTAGGGTTTCAAAAAGTAGAAAATAGATAACTTGGTAATGATGGAACTTACTCATAAAGCTGATGAAATTGCTCGAAATCTTTTAAATATTTTCTCAAATGATTTGAAAATATTTTTCTCAAAATCACTCTGTAGACTCTTGGCTCTCCATCATTGCAATGTGAAAAATAAATGAAGTCCACGGTGTATTTATAGCATTTTCAAATTCCTTCTCAAAACTTTATGCAATAAATGGTTGACCTAATACAGCTCAAAAACAATTGTCATGCTCGGTGTATGCCACAAAATAACATAAGCATGGGTAATACATAAATTTTTTTCACTCTGTCAATACTAGCACTCAGTTAACCTTGTTGATAGTTACCGACTAGTGACTTCCACTTGGTCTAGCATTTACTAACTTATTGTTAAAATAATAATAACAAAATATAGAGTTAGGAAATTATTTAATCAATGAGCAAGGAAAAGAAGTGTTACCATGAATATCACAAAAAACTAGGAGCATTCACCAAGCACAATGAAATAAGGAGACAATATTTTGAAGGGGGAAAAGCATAAAAAAAACCCGTGATATTAATGAAAGTGGGAAAAATATGCCTAAGAATGTGAGAGAGAGAGAGAGAGTGAGTGAGAGCAAAGCTCATACAATATTCAAAATGAAGAAGAATCTCAATGAGATGAGAGAAGAAGAGCCATCTCTTAATAGAGATGTTAGAAAGGAGTTACATTGTAACTCCCATTTCTATGTATGTAACATTTCACTAGTGTGTGAGACAAGTGTAGGATTCCTCATAAGGAGGAATATTTATTTTCCTTAATAAAGGAAATTACAAATATGACATGTCCTCCCACTTGGACTAGAGGAGAAATACATTAGGATACCTTGGTTTATCCTTTAAATACAAAAAATACCAAGGAAAGATTAAATTCTAACACCCCCCTTTAATCTTTACTTGGGGTAATTACATCAAGGGGTATCAAACCCAAATTGTTACAATGAAATTCAAATTTCTCTCTAGAAAGAGGTTTTGTCAAAATGTCTGCAACTTGATCTTCACCTTTGCAATGGATGAGGGAAACTTTCTTTTCTGCAATGTGCTCTCTAATGAAGTGGTGGTGGAGAGAAATGTGCTTTGACTTTGCATGCTAAATTGGATTCTTTGCCAAGGCTATTGCACTTTGATTGTCACAATACAATGGTGTAGGTTCTTGTTGAGGTAAACCCAAATCTTCAAGTATTCTTCTAAGCCATAGAGCTTCTTTAAAGGCATGAGTACAACTTTCATATTTAGCTTCAGTAGAACATAGAGACACAGATTGTTCTCTCTTACTTTTCCAAGATATAGAACCTGAACCAAGAGAAAAATAATACCCAAAAGTAGATTTCCCATCATTGTGGTCTCCACCTAGATCTGAATCAGTAAATCCTTTTAAAGTAAAATTAGAATTTGCAGCATAAAATAAGCCTAAGTTAATAGTACCTTTAATGTAACGTAATATTATTTTAGCAATTTTGAAATGAGTTTGTTGAGGTTTGGACATAAATCTTGAAACTAAACCAACACTAAAAGATAAATCAGGTCTAGTGAGGGTTAGATAAATTAAACTACCTACAAGTTCTCTATAAGGAGTATCATCTATGAAAGGAGATTCCATATCTATCATTAACTTAGTTCCTAAATCACATGGAATTGAAACAGGATTAGCATTATTCATATGAAATCTATCTAGGAGATCTTTAGCATATTTACTATGAGAGATAAAAATACCCTTAGGGGTTTTCCAAATTTACATTCCTAAGAAATAATGTAAGAAACCTAAGTCTATCATTTGAAATATTTGGTTGAGTTGAAACTTAATATCAGAAATTAACTAGTTATAACTAGAAGTAAGAATCAAATCATCAACATACAAAATGATAATAATAATGTCATCTTCACTATGTTTGATATATAAGTTAGGATCATTTTGACTTCTTTCAAAACCTTGAGAAATAAAGAAAGCATTAATTTGGAATACCACTCTCTAGGAGATTGTTTTAAACCATAAATAGACTTATTTAGTTTGCAAACAAAATGTTCATTACCTTGTTGAATAAAACCAGGAGGTTGAGACATATAGATTTTTTCATGCAAATCACCATTTAAGAAAGCACTTTTAACATCCATTTGGTGAATAGGCCAATTAATTTTAGCAGCTAAAACAAGAACAACTTTAATGGTGGGCATTTTAGCAATAGGAGCAAAAGTTTCATTATAGTCTATTCCTTCAATCTGAGAACAACCACGTGAAACTAGTCTAGCCTTAAATTTACTAATTTCATTATTGGAATTTAAATTAGTTTTATATAACCATTTGCAGGAAACCATATTTTTACCATGAGATAAAGGAAGATCCCAAGTATTATTAGAAATTAAACTATCATATTCTTCTTGCATAGCATTTTTCCAGTGAGGTTGATTTTTAGCTTGAGAAAAGGTTTGAGGATCATTAGAATTAGAGAGAGAAGTCATAAGAGCATAATTACAATAGTTTATCCTTCTAGGTTTAAGTCCACCCATTCTAGCAATGTAATCATCACCCTCATTAAGTAAATCTTTAAACCATTTAGGATTTCTCCTAGAATTAACAAAGATATTACTAGGAGTAAACAGATTATTACCATCATCATCATCATCATCATCACTGCTACTACTAGAAAGGACAAAATCATTAGAAGGAGTATCATTACTATCTATTTGTTCATCATTATCATGTTTATTAGTATTATCCTTAGTGTTAGGAGCAGGAACAAAAGGAACAGAAACTTTAGGAGCAAAAATAGAAGGTGCAGAAATAGAAATGTGAGGAATAGGGTTGAGAGACAGAGGTTGGTCCTCCATAAAAACTATGTTGCTGTGACTAAAATCAGAATTTGAAATTTGAGAATAGTCATGGACACCATTTTCAGCAATGCAAACATCTCTAGCTATGTGAACTTTATTAGTAAGAGGATCATAAACTCTATAACCTTTATTTTTCTCAGAATAGCCAACAAAATTATGAGGTGAGGATTTAGGATCTAACTTTTTCCTTTTTTGTTTAGGTGTGTGAACATAAGTAGTTGATCCAAAAATCCGTAAATGAGACAAATTGGGTTTTCTACCTGACCAAACTTCTTCAGGAGTTTTATTTGGAAGGGCCTTAGTAGGAGTTCTATTAAGAATATAGGTGGCACATGCCATAGCTTCAGCCCAAAATTTATAATCCATATTTCTAGCATGTAAAAAATATCTACCCATTTCAACTATTGTTCTATGCTTCTGTTCTACCACACCATTATGTTCTGGTGTATAAGGAACGGTAAGCTCATCTTTGATACCAAAAGATCTTAAATAAGAATGGAAAGCATGATTAACATATTTAGTACCATTATCAGTCCTAAGAATCTAAATTTTACAACCACTTTGTCTTTCTACAAAAACATGAAATTCAGCAAAAGTATCAAGGACTTGATCTTTACTATGTAGGAAATAAATCCAAGTTCTACGAGAATAATCATCAACAAAAGTTAAAGCATATTTAGAACCTGAAATAGAAGTATTTTCCATAGGACCTAAAAGATCACTATGAATCAGAACTAACTTATTATTAGCTCTCCAAGATGATTTATGGGGAAAAGATTCTCTATGCATTTTACCACTCATACATCCATTGCAATCAAACTTAGAAGTAGTAAGCTTAGGTAGTCCCTCTACCATATTTTCTTTTTGCATTAATGCGATATAATTAGAATTTAAATGCCCTAGCCTTTCATGCCAAATGTGAAAATCAATAGTAGTGAGTAATGAATATCTAGGAGAAACAAATTGATAAAATTTAAAGTGATTGTCATCATCTAATTTAGCATCAACAACTATCTGATCAGTGTTAGGATCAATGATATGACAATTATTTTTATGAAACTCAACCTTATAATCTTGACATAATTGAGGAATAGAAATAAGGTTAGCTTTCAAATCAAGAACATAAAGCACATCATGTAATTTACCATTTGGAACAGAAACATTACCAGTTCTTTCAACTTGACAACAATGATTATTAGCTAATGAAACAAGAATATTCATAGAATCAGGTTGCGAAGAATCAAGGTGCAGCTTACAAATGGAACAAGTTGCACTACGATGCACTTACTCAGTTGATGTTTATCAACTTGTTCCATTTGTAAGTTGCACTAGGATGCACTTACTCAGTTGATGTTTATCAACTTGTCCCATTTGTAAGTTGCACTGGGATGCACTTACTCAATTGATGTTTATCAACTTGTTCCATTGGTTATTTTATTTTTATTTTTCCTCATGGTGAGGATGGTGCTATTGAACTTTTTCCTAAATTTCATTGTATATCTCTTATACTTGGAAGGAAATATGTTTTTTCTCTCTCTTAATCCTTAGTTCCAATTATTATTTAGCATATGTCTATATTTGTTTGGTTAATGGTTGTTTAGATTATTATGTCTCCTTGATTATGGTTCTTGATGTCCTAATTGAATTATGATTTTGTCTCTCTCATTTCTCTTTATAAACTTACTAATGTGATGATGAGTTTGCATACTTAATTGCTTAGATCATGAGTTATGTAGGTTGTGGACTAATCACCCATACACTTGCAGTGATGACTCATTAATGGACTAACTATATCCATGAGATCGATGTAGTGTTGATGCATATTTCGTTAGTTGGCCTTGTTTGTGGTCTTTTGTGCATTAGTATGTTTATTTTGAGATAGGAGAGTGGATTTTTGACCATTTTGTTTATCTTGATTTCATTTTAAGTTCCTTTTCTTTTTTGATAAAATCTCATGCAAAATTTTCATAGTTTCACTAACTTGATTGTTATATGATATTCTACTTGTGGATAGTTGCCTTTTGTTCTTGTTCTTTGCTCTATGTTTTAGTTGATCCATCAAGGAACATTCTCAATTTTTCATAAATTTTATGAAGATGTGGCTATGCTTCCACTTGATCACATTCAAAGGACTCGTGTACTTCACTTGGATCTACAAATGTACCATATGGCTTGAAGACAATCAAACTACTTCACATTGAAGATAAAGTTGTAAATTATTGTAAATTATGGGTTTAATACCCCTTGTTGCAATCACCCCAAGTAAAGATTAAAGGGGGGTGTTAGAATTTATAATCTTTCCTTGGTGTAATATTGTAAATTAGGATAAACCAAGGTATCCTTATTGTATTTTATCCTCTAGTCAAAGTGGGAGGACAACTCATATTTTTGTAATTCTTTTATAAGGAAATTAGTTGATCCCTCCTTAAGAGGACCTTGACACTTGTATCACACACTTATGAATGGTGGAATTCATAGACTTGGGAGTTACATTCTAACTCTTCTCTCTCATCTCTATTTAAGAGATGCTCCTCTCTCTCATTTCTCATGACGAAGTTATTGTATTGAGCATATTGCTCTCTTTCTCTCTTCTCTCTCTCTCATTTTTAGGCTATGACCTCATTCATAATTTCACAAGGGGTTTCTTTGCTTTCCCCTTTCAAAATCTTGGTCTCATTGTTTGGATCCTTAGAGCATTCTCATGGTTATGGTGATTGATCTTAAAGCTATGTCTCACTTTTGATGGTTATGGTAAAATACCTTCTTGCATTACACTTTCTTGGATTCTTTCCTTAACTTCTTTTCATTTTTTTTCATACTTCTAATATGTTGATGCAACATATTTTGAAAAATGACACACGTTAGTTGAGATGCTAAAGAAGGAATAGCTAGTTGAGAATAAATATTAGTAATAAATTGTTGGAATTGTCTAGGAAAACATTTACGAATGATTATATGGATTATCCTTAAATCAGAAAGAGGAACTTGTAAACCAGTTAGTAAAACTTTAATAGAATCAAACTTAAGCAAGAAATCATCAACTGAGTTGAAATCAATATACCTGAGGTCTTCAAGTTGGTCTTGAAGCTAGATTTTTCAAGTTTCATCTACACTGTCATAGGTATTTTTCAGGATGTCCCAAACTTAATGGGCTTCTGTACAAGTGGAAATTAGGACATATAATTCAGGACTTAAGGAGATTCTGATCAAACCAAGTGCTTCCTTATTTTTTGTTTGCCAAGCAGTTTGGTCAGCTTGAGGAGCAAAGGTTGTGGGTTTCGAACTGGCATCAGTTGCAATCTCTAAAATGTGTCTAAATCTAAAGATAAAGGTCATGTGTGTTTTCCAAGCATAATAGTTTGTACTAGTTAATTTGATTTCTGGCATCAAGGTAGTCATGATGAAATACGAAGATCTAAACTAGGAAAAAAATAGAAAAATCTTAACAAAAAATAAAAAGGAACTTAAACTATATGCACTTGCATGCACTAGCAGAAAGCTATAATAGCTTACGCCAAAGAGGCATGTAAGGAGAAGCAACAACCAGAGAAAAAATGGAACTAAGAATAGAAAGGCAACAGATCTTGATTAAGCTGTTATTAATTAACAGATAACGATGAGCATCTCTTGCATGCAAGGAGAAAGAAACCTAAATCTAGAGCATACAAAGGAAAAAAAGAATTGAAAGGAAACTGAAATAAACTAAATAAACTTGAGAAAAAAAGAACACGAACCTACAAAACAAACGTTAGAAAACTGAATTGAATCTAAGCAACTTTAATTAATAGCTTGAGTTAGAGGACGAGATGAAGCTAATTTTTATTGAGCATATGATAAGAAAAATGAATGACATGAACTGAGATGATCAAACAGAGTTATATAAAAAAATACCACTAACCTTGCAAAAACAACGTTATTGTATGCACCCTAAAATGGTCGCCTAGACTTTGGGCCCCCATTCAGCAATTTATCAAATCCCTGAATCAATATTTTCAAATATCAACCATATCAATTATATCAATTTCCTTGATCAAATCATAATCAATTTAATATTTCCTAAGGTTTGAGCCTTATTTAATTTAAAAGAGAAAAAAATAAAAATCTTATTTAATTAAGAGAACATGGTCCCTTTTAATTAATTAAAAATCTCTTTTAATTAAATAATAAAATCACTTTTTCCTAAGCCTTTATTTAATTAAAAGGAATTTCCTCCCCTTTTATTTAAATAAAAAATCCTCACTTTTCTTCTTATCCTATGTTGCACAAATAAAGCATTATTCTTATTTTATAAAAAGAGAAAAAGTACTTTTTGTCTCATATGGACACTAAAGTCAACTCCTATTTTCCTATTGGAGGATATTTGTGCACAAGGATCAAGCTTCTTTTTTTCTCCACCGTTGATTAAGTCTTTTGCCTTTTAATCTCAATGGTCCATTTTCATCTCATTTCTTATAAAAGGAGAGCTCTCTCCTTCATTTTCATATCTTAGGTTTTTATGCTAATGTTATGCTGCAGATTTTCTAGGTCATTTGGAGCTCTTTGAAGACATTCTTGCATTCAAGCTTTGAAGACATTGTTGTTGCATTTCATTTAGCTTGTTTTCTTACATCATAGTTGCATAATCATGGTATTTTTTGTATAGATTTCTTTTATGCAATAGATTAATATCACATAGCTTAATAGGAGGATTTGTAACACTTGTATTTTCCTTTCATAGCATAGCTTGCATCTTTCATTCTCATAGATTATTTTGCATTGCATTGCATCCATATTGATTTCATTGGAGATATTGGCATTGTTGCCCTTATTTTTTATTTGGAATCTCTCATTGTGTGGTTGACTAGCAAGGTCATGAGTTTATAGCTCTAGCTGAGAGCAACTTTACAAATCTTGCAACTTCATGCATAGAGAGCTATGGATCGATTTGTGAGGGCTCATTCTTGAGTTTCCTTACATGTAAGGATTCATAGAAGTGTGGTCACATTTTCACCATATATTTTTGGCACCCACCGTGGGGCAACCCACTTTTACATGCTGGTTTTTTATTATTTTTTTGGAGCTAACCCTTGTGCAGATTTATTTGGAGACGGAAAACCCTAGATTTGAAAGATTTGATCATATCTCCCAAACGGCTTGGTGTTTTGGTCTAAAAAAAAAATTTCAAGTTGGCGACATATCAGAGAAGCCCTAAAAAAATTCAAAATTTTTGGAGGTAATATCTATTTTTTATGATTTTTTTCTTTTTTTTTCATAAAAAAACAATTTTTGACACAAATCAGCATATTTTCAAAAAATTTTACATTTGTAGAAAGTTCTTGAAATTTTATAGGGGGTCCATTCATTGTGTTTTTAATTTAGAGGTCATATCATAGCTTATTTGGTCAATTTATAAAAACTAGTATGTTTTGGTAAAATGGGTCTCTAGGGCACAAATGAAGAGATTTTTCTAAAAATTTTATATTTTTTGAAAGCTCTTTATTTTTTGATAGAGGTCTCTTTTCTGCATTTTGGGTTTAGCGTCCGAATTTATATGATATAAGTCCAATCTTGTTGACAAGGTCAAAAATCAAAATTAAAAAAAGGGTATTTGATGATTAGCATGCACTTATTTTTCACATGGTTCAATGCATGATGTGAGTTGTCATTTGGATTATTTGCTGGTTATTATTGCTCCTAAAAATTGATTTTCAGATCTAACCCTAGGGTTTGCATAAGTTGGATATACATTGCATATCTTGTTTGCTTATTTTCTTGTCTTGTTCATTTGAAGGTGCTCTTGCTTTCATGGAAAATACTTAAAACAAAGCATTGGACTTGAGGTACTTTGTTCCATCTCTACAAAATTTGGATTTTGGGATTAAAATTGAATCTCTCATGTGTTTGGCTTGAGTGTTTACATGTTTTCATAGAACACATTTCAATTGATGCTCTTAATGGGAAATGAATGAACATAGATTTTCTTTCATACAAGTTTGTGTAAGTGAATGTTTGTGTTTAAACCTTAAGTAATTCTTGGTTCCAATATCAAATATCTCATTGAGTGATTGAGGGCATGGATTCATTCCTTGTTTACATAAAGAGTTAAATGCACCACTTTGTGGACTTACTCTATGTTTGCTTGGAAAGTTAAATATTCTATTGATTCAACCCTTTGTCATTTGTGAATAGTATTGATAAGCAACTTTAGATTACTTTTGATTGATCTTGTTAGCTAAATTGGGTGTTGGACTCGCTTATTTCTAATCACCCCTCATTACCGCCCTTTGGATGCAAGGTCAGCATTCATACATAGGGGAGGGGTCTACTTGAAAAGAGCGTTAAGTGTTCCACAAAGTTTCCCCCTTTTTATGCTTTCTTGATCTCATTAGTTTTCTAAGGTGTGGACTCACTTTGAGTTTGAGTGAGGAGTTAAATATTCCACTTTTGGACTCACTTTAAGTTTGTGTGAGGAGTTAAATGTTCCACTTTTGGACTCACTTTGAGTTTGTGTGAGGAGTTAAATGTTGCACCTTTGGACTCACTTTGAGTTTGTGTGAAGAGTTAAATGTTCCACCTTGTGAACTCACTTCACATTCACTTGAAGAGTTAAATGTTCCACTTTTGGACTTACTTCACATTCACTTGAAGAGTTAAATATTCCACTTTTAGACTCACTTCACATTCACTTGAAGAGTTAAATGTTCCACTTTTAGACTCACTTCACATTTACTTGAAGAGTTAAGTGTTCCACCTTTAGTGCTTTAAATACTTTTGATAGTGAATTACTTAATTTTATTTTTTAGAAGGCCTACTTGGGGACACACCACCTCAAGGGATGACCTTAACTCCCATGTTCTGATGGAGTATAAATAGCGAGTGGTGAATCAAAAGACACCTCTCTTGGGAATTGAGTTTGATATCACTCTTGGCTAAGCCTCAAAGAACTTTATACCTTTGAGAAGTGAAGGAGGAGATTTGGGTTACCGTCTCCCCCCAGCTATGTGATTTCAGATTCTTCTCATCTATGGATTTGGGCCTCACGTACCTTGCATATATCAAAGACTCCTTGGAAAATCCATGTATATCCTTGTAGATAGCTTGTTAAGGTGTTGTTGTGTTCTATGTGCCTACTAAAACATTTTCAAGAACATACACAAGTAGAGTCTTTAGGGAAAAGAATACTAAGTCATTATCTCTGTTCATGTGCAAGGTTGCTTTGTCCCTTGCCCATTGCTTGAAGACTGTTTGCTTGAATTCCCTGGTTGTTGTTCTATGTGCTTGATCATCATTGTGAAATCTTTTGAAAAATTTAATTGAAATACTGAAACTGAGTTTCATCCTACTGTAGTGAGTTCTCCTTAGAAGCTTGGTCTTCCTTGGTCAGTCCAGATCTCAGATCCTAGGTGTTGTCATATTGCTCAACATCTTAATGAGTGTTATGGTATCAATTGCATAAGATGAATCTTAGTCTTCTTCTTTCTTCTCCATTTCCCATGTTCTTCTAAAGTCTTCTATTCCCATGAGAAATTCTTCTTCTTCTTCTTCTTGATTCTTTTCCTCTTACTATCTAGTCTACCTTCTTCTATTCATCTACTCATTTCTTCCATGCTTGATTCCTCCTCTTCTATAACCATGAATCTTGACTATCTGGTTTTGGAACCTTTATTAAGAATAGATGATCTTGAGCTCATTGATGTATTCAAAAAGTGTTGTTCTTCCAAAATTCTCATGAGTGATGAATTTATGACAAAAATAAAAGAAAAATTGATTAAATCAGATGCCTTTGCTAGAATCATACTCATGATCTCATCCAAATATTCTTCATCTTCTAAATCTTCTCATCATTCCTCGCATTCTAAATCTTATCATGATTCTTCTAAACATTATTCACATTCTTCATCTTCTAAATCTTATCATGATTATTCTAAACATTACTCGCATTCTTCATCTTCCAAATCTTACCATGACTCTTCTAGGAATTATTCAAATTTCTCATTATCCAAGTCCTCTTCCTACACTAAGTCTTCAATTTCCTCTTCTTCACGATCTCATTCTTCTTCTACTTCTTCAAAGAGTCTTACTTCTCTTCACAAGACATACCATAATGAGCAATGTGATAGTCCTTGTGATACCTCTTCTACAAAGAGTGACACACCCACCTTTGATGACTATGATGACTATGATGATGGATAATATAGCCATACCTATGACACCTCTATTCCTAAGATTCCTCCTAGTCATGTCCTTGTGCTTACTAGAAATGGGTCCTCATATTGGAAAGATCATGATGGTGATCCGTATGATTCAAATTTTGAAAGAAACTTTGATGAGTTTTGTGAACAATACCTTGATTATTATCTAGCTACTACTGTTGAGGAATATAAAATGCACCGTGCTAATTTGAAACATAAATATTATAAGAATCCTTCTTCTAAGAACATTCATGCTGAAAATAAAGATGACACTCTCAAGCAAGATCATGTTAATGTTGAACCTTTGTCTTGTGATGGTTCCCTTCCATCCCTTACTTCCTCCAATACTCATACATTTCCTAAAGCTTCCAATTCTTCCAAATCTTTCACAAATCCTTCATCCAACAAAGATCCTAAGGCTTTTCATGCAGTTCCCTATAGTTATCCTCAAGGGTTGCCTCTTAAAGAAACTCAAGCTAACCTTCACTTGGCTTCAAATACTTCAATAATGTCAAACCTAAAGAGCCTAAGCCTTTATGCACTATAATGCCTACTTTAGCTAGTCCTTCACCATCTCCTCCAAAGTCTTCCATACAAATCCAACCTACTTCCTTGTCCTTAGAAGTGGCTCCATGTCAAGAGGACTCTAAAAATGATAAAGAAAAGAACATAAAGAAAGATCAAGATCAAGAACCCTCCATTTCATCCAATCCTTTTCATGACATCTCTGATCCACGTCATGGTTCTTTTGATCCTCTATGCTCTTCTACATTCATTCCACCATCTCCTAAGCAAGATCAAGCTACTACTTACACCATTGAGCTTATTGACAATCAAAATAACCTTACTACACTTGCACTCTCCAAAGATGAGACTTCCATTAAGGTTATAGAAAATGATGTTGTTACTTCCAATGATAAGCCTATTGAAAATCAAGAGAAAAATTATATGCTTGTGCTATCCAAAGATCCTTGTCAAGATCAAAGTCTTCCATCTTCTTGTTCTACCACTCCATGTTCACTTCCACTTTCTACTCTTCCTAAGTCTTCGCAAGCTTTGAATGATCCTATCAAAGAAACTGCTCCTATTCAAGATGTCCAGGATCTTGTTGAAAATTCTAATGCTCACTCTAAAGATGCTGATATCCTTGGTTGTGATATAGATGCTGATGAACTTATTGATTATCCTTTTGCGTCTTCCACTTCCATCCTTGGACCTCTTCCACCATTGCTAAGGACTTCACGTCTACCTTCCATATTGGGTCCTTATGTCCCTTCACTTTCCCCTCCTAACTCTCCTAATTCATCATCCATCTTGGGTCCTTACATCCCTCCATCTCCTATCTTTCCTCAAGATCAACATAGATGCATACCCTTGAATCATTTTCATCCATCCACCTGCCCATGTAAACCAGTCATATCCTCCTTCTTTTTCCATAAGTCCTAAGTCTTTTGGAAGTAACTTGAATGTTCAAAACAAGAAAAAGAAGCAATACAAAAATCTATCAAAAAAAGAAGATCACCATGTCTCTTCTAATCGACATGGAGGCATAAAGTCAAAAGAGATATCTAAGAAGAAAACTACAAGACAAGTATGGGTTCCAAAATCTATCATTCAAGATATTCTCTCTAAGACATCAAAAGAAAATAAAAAGCCTAGTGCTATATGGATTCCAAAGTCTCTCTTGAAAGAGTCTAATATTGAAAAAAAAGTGAAGTTGACATTCCAACTTCCAAAGGCTTCCACTTCATCTTTTTCCAAAAATATTCTTCCATTCCATGCACCTAAACCGCAACCTCTACTAAACATTCACCATATTCATTCACGTATTCCTTCATTCATATTTCCTCTGCCCTCTCACCACCCTTCAAGGTGTGTGTTGATGTTGATCTTTCCTTCCTTTCCATCTACCCTTTCACAATCCTTCTATTCATTATCCTTCTACCTTCTATCCTTTTTCCTCATTTGCCTATTCCTCCTATCTTCCAACCTCACTCACTTTACATAAATCTTTATCCTCCATTTTTCTCTTCCATCTTCCTTTCCCTATCAGCATCTTTGAGCATATCATTTTGAATCATTGGCATATCATGGTTTATCCTTTCAAGGAGAATTATCTAAAAATCTTTCCTTCTTCCAAAAAATTCAAAAAATAGAAAAAAGAAAAAAGAAAAAAAAAAATGATGAAAAAAATTTAAAATGTGCCATGGTGAAAACCTGGAATAGGCACCTTGGTAGCAAAAGTAAAGAGAAATAAATTCATCCTATGGTGAAAACCACTCCCTTGTGGCCCCTTGGATAAGTACCATGATGAAAACCTGGCAATCAGGCATCATGCATAGTTCTTCTACATATTTCATCCATTCCATCTTCTCTCTTTGATCTTGACAATGTTGACCTATAATTGAATATTTGGCTATCTTGTGAGCTATCTTACAATGATCTTGCTTTCATTCCTTTCATGTTTAGCCTTCATATTTATTTTCCTCCATTCATTCTAGCCTTTCGCTATCCTTTTCCCCCTTGGTCTTGATCTAATAAAAAGAGTAAAATACGATGCTATGAAGTCTCTTGACATGTCTACCCTCTTTAGATTGCATCCCTTCCTTCTTTTGCAGTGTGCTTTTGTGACTTGTCCTATGCTAGCCTTTCATTGTTTATCCAAATGTGCTTTACATGATAATTTATTTCCCTAGCTTGGGTACTCTTGAGGAGTTTTCCTTTGAGGATTTCTTCCCTTCATTCTCCTTCATTCTATTTTCCTCCATCTCTTTCACTAGCTTGCTAATCCCTCTTATCCCTCACCTTGCTAGATACTGAGACTACATGATGTGATCTTGCTTGTGAGTTTGATGCCCATTTCTGTCTAGGGGCATCCTTTGTACATATTTTATGATCCTGAAAAAATATCAAAAAAATTCATATATGATGCTGAAAAAATCCTAAAAAGCATATACAGTCCTGAAAAAATATTAAAAAATCAAAAAATGCAAAAAGTTTAAAAAAATAGAAAAAGTGCCTTAGTGAAAACATGGAAACAGGTGCCTTGGTAGCAAAACTACAAAAAAAAAAAAAAAAAAAAAAATGAAAAAAGATTCCAAGTGGTGAAAACTTGGAAACAAGCGCTACTTGAGGCCTTTGCACTCCTATTTGTTAGCATGCGTCCTCGACACTGAACCTTTCTCCATCATGTCTTAACTTTATTTGGCGTGGTCTGGAATTGGTCTTTATTTTTGTCTAGGGGGCATACCTGTTAGCATAGGTCCTTTAGGTGCATTTGTCTCTTGGAGCATTTCACAAATAGGTGTTTTTCAACACCACCCCAAATAGTGTTTCTCAACACTACCCTTGCATCGAGTGTTTCTTAACACTTATTAGATGTCTTACCCAACAATCTAGTATGATGCAATATTTCTCATTGGCAGATGTGATAACCAGAGTTTGACTCTATGACCAACACATACGCACTTAAACAATCAACTCATTAAGATATGTTGACTTTATTTTTCTTTGTGTGCTATCTATGAAGATTTTTTTGATGAGTGGTCTCTCCCTGAGAAGTTTTCGATGATGCATAGCTAGAAGACTGAGGATATGAGAACATGTTTTCTTTCTTTATCTGCTTATGGGTATATTTTGTTGATCCTAACTATCATGAGCATTTATG
Source organism: Chamaecyparis obtusa (assembly GCA_027943335.1). Taxonomy (NCBI): domain Eukaryota; kingdom Viridiplantae; phylum Streptophyta; class Pinopsida; order Cupressales; family Cupressaceae; genus Chamaecyparis; species Chamaecyparis obtusa. Next base: position 50,458 of record BSBK01002916.1, on the reverse strand, counting down.
CTAGTCTTACTTGACACTATGGATTGACAAGGTATTATCCTTGACTATTTTACAAGTGCGTGCTTCTAGTTATCCTGACTTTCATGTGTCTTGATACAAGCATAATCTCGCCATATCAAACTTAGGTAATCTCATTGCATTAGTCATCTTGACCTCCATGTCTTTGATGCCTAGTGGGATTTCCACATTTTTATCTGATATAGATCATTTTCATATACCCATAGTTATACTAGTGAGTATTGTATGATCTTACGATGTTGCCAATAATACTTGATGATGATAATAGATGTCTATAAGCATTGTGACCTTGCAATTCAACCACTTTCATAGTAGCTTGCATTCTTAGGCTCATCATAGTTTAGTTTTTGCATCTTGCATATGGAGAGAGCTCTCCTTTTTATCATCTACAGACTAGTTGGTCAACTGTGCTCATTTTCTGATTCTTCTTGACCATATCTTTCATTTCTGGTCTTTCATATCACATCATTTTCTATCCATTTTTGGACTCTAATCAAAATTTGAGTCGCGTTTCCAAGTTTTCTCATTCTTCTACGCAGTTGACTGACCTTTTGAGGCATAATTCTTTGATCTTTGATGGAATTTCTTCCTTTCCATGTCTTCCAAACTTCTAGTCTTTCATTCACCCCTTTCGCTTCCTCTCTCTAAGGTTTGACTTAATCTTTATCCTTTATCTTTTTTAGTCAAACCTCGTCAACCTGGGGCATATCTTCACTATTTGATGGTTATCCTATCATGCTCCATCCTTCGATTATGATTTATTGTGACTTGATTAGGTTTATCAATTTTTTGTTCTCCTTTATTTGATTTCAATTTCAATTCTGAGGGGGTAGTACCTATCAGCTTTAATCTTTGATTCAGCTTTATCATTCAGCTCCGCTTGATATTCTTATTTTGAGACTTGATTATCATCTAGCAGTGATGGTGGTGATTTTGTCTTTCAATTTTTATCTCCTATTTTTCAAACTTGATTATTGTCTAGTAGCGACGGCGATAGTTTTGTCTAAGGCTTGATTTGCACCTAGCAGTGACGGTGTTGGTCTTGTATTTCAGTTGTTGTTTATGCTTGTCCCAATGTGTTCCCATCCGTCGAACACACATCTGGGTTGTTTTGTGATCCCAAATTGATCTCACATTTCAATTCTTCTTTGACTGCATGTGTTCTCGAAATGATCACACATTAGTCAAAGAGGGGCAAATGTATGCACCTTAAAATGGTTGCCTAGACTTTGGGCCCCCATTCAGCAATTTGTCAAATCCCTGAATCAATATTTTCAAATATCAACAATATCAATTATGTCAATTTCCTTAATCAAATCATAATCAATTCAATATTTCCTAAGGTTTGAGCCTTATTTAATTTAAAAGAGAAAAAAAAATCTTATTTAATTAAGAAAACATGGTCCCTTTTAATTAATTAAAAATCTTTTTTAATTAAATAATAAAATTACTTTATCCTAAGGCTTATTTAATTAAAAGGAATTTCCTCCCCTTTTATTTAAATAAAAAATCCTCACTTTTCTTCATATCCTATGTTGCACAAATAAAGCATTATTCTTATTTTATAAAAAGAGAAAAAGTACTTTTTGTCTCATATGGACACTAAAGTCAACTCCTATTTTTCTATTGAAGGATATTTGTGCACAAGGACCAAGCTTCTTTTTTTCTCCACCATTGATTAAGTCTTTTGCCCCTTAATCTCAATGGTCCATTTTCATCTCATTTCTTATAAAAAGAGAGCTCTCTCTTTCATTTTCATATCTTAGATTTTTATGCTAATGTTATACTGCAAATTTTCTAGATCATTTGGAGCTCTTTGCAGACATTCTTGCATTCAAGCTTTGAAGACATTGTTGTTGCATTTTATTTAGCTTTTTTTCTTACATCATAGTTGCATAATCATAGAATTTTTAGTATAGATTTCCTTTATGCAATAGATTAATCTCAAATAGCTTAATAGGAGGATTTGTAACACTTGTATTTTCCTTTCATAGCATAGCTTGCATCTTTCATTCTCATAGATTAGTTTGCATTGCATTGCATCCATATTGATTTCATTGGAGATATTGGCATTGTTGCCCTTGTCTTTCATTTGGAATCTCTCATTATGTGGTTGACTAGCAAGGTCATGAATTTATAGCTCTAGCTGAGAGCAATTTTACAAATCTTGCAACTCCATGCATAGAGAGCTATGGATCGATTTGTGAGGGCTCATTCTTGAGTTTCCTTGCATGTAAGGATTCATAGAAGTGTGGTCACATTTTCACCATATAGTTATGACCCGAAAAAACTAAAAAAGTTAAAAAAATTGAAACCTACAATAAATGTTAGTTGAACTGATATACTAAAAGAGTTAATAAAGAAAATGAATCAAACCTGCAAAAAAATGTTAGCAAAGAAATGAGTAAACAAAAGCAAATTAGTAATCAGGAATAAATAATAATAAAAAAGAGTCTAACTAAAAAACTACAACCAAATTAAACGAACTAAGAAGATGTTCTATAAATAGGATAAACCAACTATTACAAATATATGAATAAATGAAGATCTTTTACAAATATATGAATAAACGAACTAAGAAGATATAATATTAAACTATTTTAAAGAAAACAAATTCAAATTTGATTTTAGTTTGATAACTAAGGAAAAAAGATTTGCCTTAATAATATATATATATATATATATATATATATATATATATATATATATATATATATATATATATATATATATATATATTTGTGCTGTTTATGAATGCAAAACTCAAATATGTTAACAAAAAAAATTTCCAACCTGCAAAAAAAAATGAATCTGATCAGTGCTACAAAGACGTTAGACAGAATAAAAAATGATAAGAAATGACAACTAATTCTATGAATATATTTTTAACTAAAAAATATAACTATAGATGTCAAATCTACGAAAGAAAGGCAAAAAAAGTCTAAGATCTATAATATATACGGCAAAGATTAGATTACAGAAACTAAAATAACGAACAAGAAAATAAAACTGTTGCTATTAACTATAGAAACTGAATCTTATAAAACTACTAAATCTAATAATGCATGCAACTGAAATAAGTGAGTGAAAACCCACACAAAATGACAAGGCTAAACAGCGAGAATGAGAGGTTGAAGGATGTGCTAGAAGAAGGCGATGAGATACAATAATAGCTGAGTCTAAATTTGAAACATGGAAACAAGATAAGCAGACAACCCGCATTTGAAACCCAGCTATGGCGAGCCCTGTCCAAGTACCAAACACAATAATATTTCCTGCAACAGTAGAATCTTCAAGATTCTCGCTTAGATGCATGCTCTTCTTATTGAATCACAATAAAAAATTATTTCACTGATGCACACTCTTTGATGCAAGACTTAGCTACGAGACAATGGAGCACAAAATCAAGAGGAAATTCAAGGCTTATGGGCCAATCAAGCGGGTTCACTTGGTTAATGACAAAACCACCAACAAGACAAGAGGTTATGCCTTTGTGGAGTACATGCACACAAGGGATATGAAAGTTGCATACAAGTAGGCAGATGGCCGCAAGAAAGACAATAGGAGAGTCCTAGAGAAATTGAATGCGGGAGAACTATGCCCAACTAGTGACCTAGGAGGCTCTTCTCAGAATGACAACAGATTTTGGGCTCGGCTTTTCACGGCATGTAGCCTCTGTTGTGATTGGCAATGAAGAGGTAGGAAATGGATATGGCATTCAACAGTGCATGAGCTAAGATAAAGGTCAAAAAAAAAACTCACAGGTCTCCTTCTTTCACTCAAGATATAAAACTAGACACATAAATCAAGAAATGAAACTAATTGATAGAACCAATGCACTACACAGATGGAAGAATAGCATGCGATAAAGGTATACCAGCATGCAAACTAAACCAGAGAAACAAAGATTTTTTTTGAAAAAAGGAATATACATTTATAACAGTCATTTTTAAGGAGCATGCAATGCGAAATGAAAAAATACAGAGCGGAGATAAATAAATTACAATAAGCAAACCCTAGAGATATCACTTCACAAAAAACAAAGAAGAAAAGACTGCGCAGAACTAAAATTAGATTGCTTGCAATGATTAAAAACATATAATGAAAATCAAAGTAGAATGCATGTAACCAAAGGAAACAACAACAATAATGATAAAAAAAAGGAGCACATGCATGCACTTGCTAAAAAGGAAGTAGCAAAGAAGAACCATTATTTTAGTATAATAATAAATTAAGATTTTGATATATATATATATATATATATATATATATATATATATATATATATATATATATATATATATATAGTATTATATTTGATTATAAAATTAAGATTTTGAAACATTTTTATAGAATTATATTTTAAAATAAGATTTTGATAACAAAAATAATACAAAGTTAAATTTTAGAGCCAAGATTGAAATTTCATTAAAGTAACCAAGAGATAAATCGGGTTTGGTGGTAAACCAGCCAAACTCAAAAAAAAAATTGATTTCTTTTCTCTCTTAACAAGATTAGTAAAAGAATACTAGAAATAACTCTCTCACGAGTCTCCAATATTGCAGTGCTCCAAGATATGGTAGCTCCTTCACCTATACACTCAATACATGATTAAACCAACCTGCTCTAATACCATGTTAAAATAATAATAACAAAATATAGAGTTAGGAAATTGTTTAACCAATGAGCAAGGAAAAGAAGTGTTACCATGAATAATCACAAAAAACTAGGAACATTCACCAAGCACAATGAAACAAGGAGACAATATTTTGAAGGGGGAAAAGCATAAAAAAAACCCCGTGATATTAATGAAAGTGGCAAAAATATGCCTAAGAATGAGAGAGAGAGAGAGAGAGAGAGAGAGAGAGAGAGAGAGAGAAAAGCTCATACAATATTCAAAATGAATAAGAATCTCAATGAGATGAGAGAAGAAGAGCCATCTCTTAATAGAGATGTGAGAAAGGAGTTACATTGTAACTCTCATTTCTGTGTATGCCACATTTCACTAGTGTGTGAGACAAGTGTAGGATTCCTCATAAGGAAGAATATCTATTTTCTTTAATAAAAGAAATTACAAATATGACATGTCCTCCCACTTGGACTAGAGGACAAATACATTAGGATACCTTGGTTTATACTTTAAATACAAAAAATACCAAGGAAAGATTAAATTCTAACACTTATAAACACTCAATAGTCAAAACTTGTAAAACCATAGTGCATCTTGATTCATGTAGATTTGGTATGATAACACTTAGTATAAGGAACTGTATGATAAATATGATCAATTAGGATTATTAGCTCCATACATAACTTTTCAACATTAGGTGGGGGAGGCGATGTCACCCGATCCAATGGATGAGGTTTCACTGAATGCATTACTTGACTCATCATTATCTCCTAATGCTTTTTTCCACATAGTATTTCTTATTCTCATGATATCTTCAATTGTGTTTCCATTCTCATAGATTTGTGTCTCTAGTGCTTCATCTCTACAATCCTTAGCTAAGTGACCAACCTTGTGATAATGTAAACATTCCATACCAGTACTTGTCCAGCTGTGAGATCTGTCTCTCCAGTTCTTCCTCATGTAGTTAGCTGAAATATGTCCATATCTTCCACATGATATACAACTAACCCATGTATTATAATCTCAAGTATAAGCATTACCTTGTCTCTTCGGTTGATAGGTCTTGTTTTATCCTTTTAGTGTCCAGACTTGCTTCATATTTGTTCTGCATTCTTGTGAGGTGTGTCCATGCATGTTACAAGTGCAACAATGTTTCTCCATGTAATTTTTATTAGGATTCCTATTCAACTTAAATCTGCACTTATATGCTTGATGTCCATACTTGTTGCAATTATAACAATGACCATTGAAATTAGGAGTGGTTTTAGGATAACCTTTTGATTTACTCCTGCAAACATTTGATATGTGGCCCGATTTACCACAATAATGTCATGAAATTTTCTTTAGTCGTTGACTCTTGTAGGTGTTCACATCTTCATCTTTCTTAGATGATTCTCCTTGGTCGATATAGCTTAATCTAGTAGTTCTTCCAAGTTCTCTTTGACTGATAAGAAATTTATCATTTTACTTGGAATTATCTTCAACTTTCTTAATCATCTCATTATGTTGTTGTTGCATCTCCTTAGAAATTCGAGGTCTAAAGTTCTTGGGTCACATGAAGGTATCTCAATGACTTTATCTAAGGTGACTTGGAACTTGAATTTTCTTGAAACTTGTTCCTTCTCTTTTTGTTGCTTGGATATGTACCACAAATGATCATCATGAATTTTCCTAATCTTAGATCTCTCTAACTAGATCTTCATCATCATTAGAATCTTCCATCTCATCATAGCTTAACATTAAATGTTATTATGACCCTTGTATTTAATTTGTGTTCCTTAATCAGTGACTAACTTATTTTATTCCAATTTAATTTTGGTTAACTTTCCTCGATGACTAAAACCTTCTACTTAGTGCCTTGAGTTCCTTTTCCTTTACCGAAACTTACTTTTATTTTATCAAATGACTTTTTCTACTCGGTAGCCAAAATTATTTTTCTTACTAACTTGATTAATCTACTTTACCAATTTGATATAATCATATGTTAGGTAGAAAAAAATTCTATGAATATAATATTAACATTGTCTGATATGTATCAGTTGTCCAATTTAGTTCTTCAACTTCACAACATTTCAATTCTTCTTCTTCTCAACTCATTCAACTTATATAATAATCTAAATGATATGGAAACACAATATAAATCAGACATCAATTATTTGACATCAATGACAAGATAATAACTGACCTAATCTTTCTACTATCTTGTATATCTCTGATCTTGGTAAGTTTTCATCATCATCACCATCAATTATAGTAACAAATATGGCTAAGTAAGACTACATGGGGTTTTTATAGGCACTAAATGGAAAGAGCTTGGTAAGTTCTAAATTATAATGGAAAAAGATATATCTAATGTTGCTAAAAAATTATGTGGATCGGCATCTCTGCTGGAAGAACTTAATGTGACTTTTCTGGTGCTAATTCCCAAGAAACTCAGAGTAGATACTTTGGATTTATTTAGAGCTATCAGTCTGTGAAACTCCTTTTATAAAATACTTTCTAAATTTCTCATGGTTATAGTTCTTTCCCTTCTCCCCTCTAATATTTCCTCACAACAAAATGGAATTGTTCCTAGAAGAAAAATCTTGGATTCCATTATCAAAGTCCATGAAGTTATCCATTCCTTGTAAATGTCTAAAAATCAGGGGTTCTTTCTTAAGTTAAATTTATCTAAATCTTTTGATAGGGTGGACTTGGTATTTCTCTACAAAGTTCTAAAAGCCTTTGGCTTTGGGGATTGGTTCTTGTAGCTCATGATACAACTTATTTCTACTTCTTCTTCTTCTATTGTTGTTAATGGATCATCTTCTCACCTTTTAAAACCTTCTAGAGGGCTTATTAAAGAAGATCCAATCTCACCTATCCTTTTTTCCCTTATGGTTGAATGTGTGGGCATATTTTCCCAAAAAATGGGTTATCGACGTGTCTATCCAAGGTGCCAGGCCTTCTTCTGTAGAGCTCATTTGTTCCCATGAACAATTTGTTGATGAAACCATCCTAATGGGAAACTCTTCAATTAAAGAAGATATGAATATGAAGATAGTTATTAATACCTATACAATGGCTATTGGTCAATTGATTAACTGGAACAAGATTTCACTCTTTTTTGTGAACACTCCTGAAGCTATACAAAGGAAAATTTCAAGAATTTTGGGATGCTCTATTGGTGAGTTGCCTTCTACTTATCTTGGCTTGCCTTTGGGTTTAAAACCTCCAAATTATTTTTTGGATGACTCCGATAGAGAAATTTAATAGAAATATTTCTGGTTGAAATGGTACATTTTTAAGTCATGCTAGGAAGGTTCAACTTTTGAAGGCCACTCTCCAAAATTTTCCTATCTACGCCCTTAGTCTTTTTAAGATTCCTACCAAGTTTGTTGAGATTATTGAAAGGAATCATAAGTATTTTTTATGGTATGGAGCTGAACACAAAAGAAGAATGGCTCTTCTTTCTTGAGATAATGTTTTCAAACCTAAGAAACTTGAAGGGATAGGCATTATATCTCTAAAATTCATGAATAAATCTATGTTGGCCAAACGAGTATGGAGGAATTTTAGAGAGAAAAAAGAATGGAATACCATATGGAAAAATAAATATCTCAACTCTTTCCATAGTCTTGCTGATTTTTTGAATCCTGTCTTTTCTATTAATGGGTCTTTCATATGGAATTGTGTCTAGAAAACTAATGATTTGGTGACTAAGAGAAGCAGATGGATCATGGGAAAGGGAAATAGAATCTATTTATAGGAGGAAAAATGGACAATAAACAAACCTCTTGAGGATTATCTACCTGATAATCATATTAAGGAAATATAAAAAACCTGTTATGGTTTAACATGGTTAAGGATTACTAGGACAAGCAGATTTCAGTGAATCTCTCATTGATTGACCCTTGTTTGGAACCTATTATGCTTTCTCTAAAAGCATGGAAAGCTCAAATGGATATGGAGGACTCCTTGATATGGGCCATGTCCTCTTGAGGTAAGTTTTTGTTGTCCTCGACCCCTTCTTTGCAAAATCCTATTACTAAAAAACCTCCCTTCTAGAACTGCACTCCTGGATGAAATAACTTATATTCCTAAGATTAATATGCTCTACCGAATTTCCCTTCAAAATAAAATCTTAATCATGGATAATCTTCGTAAAAATGGTATGATTATGTCTAACTATTGTTCTCTTCATAAAAAGGGTGAACAATCAATTTTTCACCTATTCTTCAACTGCCCTTTATCTTACGAGGTTTGGTCAAAAAAAATTTAGATATGTGACACCTGCTAGATTTTTCTTGGTTCGGTGCACGATTTATTTAATCAATTGATTTTTGTTGTCTTTTCCTAGGATAAACCTCTCTGAAAGATGATAGCGCCTCATGTGAAGTGGAAAATTTGGAAAAAAACAAAATAATCAGATACTTCATGACAAGGCCTCTACTCCAAATGATGTTTCTTTCAAAGCTTTAAGAGGAATTAAAGAGAACTGGATTTTCTCCTTCAATGTTGGCTCTGACAGTTTGCTGGATATTGAAATATGCAATAATTGGGTGATGATGGTTAGGAATGAAGATAAAAATAAAAAGAGAGAAGGGGTTATCCGGCTCTCTCCTCCCCATGGATGGGTGAAAGTTAATGTTGATGGGGCAGCCAAGGGAAATTTTGGTCAAGCTAGTTGTAGTGGTCTACTACATGACTCTAGTGGTAATTATTTAGGGGTTTTTCTTTTCTTTTGGGAATCCAAACTAAACATGTGGAAAAAGCTAAGGGAATTTTTTTTTCTTTGAATTTAATTAATAATCGAAAGCATAAAAAAATTTGGATCGAAGGGGGCTCTGACAATATCATGAGGTGCCTAAAAGGTGACTTTTAGGCCTCTTGGTCGATTAATCACATAATTAAGGAATCCATGTCTATCATTGATTCTTTTGATGAGGTGTATATCTCACATGTGTATAGTGATGCTAATTTGGTGATGGATTCCTTAGCCAAATTGGCTGTCAAATTAAAGGATATGATTATTTGGCAAGGTAAAATTGATTTGAATGAGGACATCAAATATATTTTATGATATGACAAGATTTCTTGTAAATGCGGATTTATTAATATTAATAATTTTAATGTGACTTAAGGGCATCAGAGTTTCTACTATCTTTAATGATAGTTTGAAAGAATTACTTTTTTTAGAAAGATCAAGTGGAGTTTTTCCTTGTGCGTTTTCTTTTTTGTGGGCTTAGGGAAGTGTAGAGACTTCTTTGTTGATTATTTTTCTCAAAGAGCTACCAGTATCACCATGGGAGGAGATTTGAAATGCGAAGAGTTGTTAAATTATGATAAATGGAGGAAGGAACCGACGGTCTGGAACAAACTTGAGAAGGGTAGAATTACGTAATATTTATAGAGACTTCACGGATTTGAGAAGAATGTTAGTAAGGATTTTGTTGATGCATGAAAGGAAGAGTCTGTTACTCTATGCAGGAGGGAAATTTCTTTAACAGCATCCAACTCATTTGAAGTCACTAGGCTTCAGCACAAAGGTATGAATTTTTTTAGGGATAGGAAAGTGTTGGATAGATCTACGAAGATTTTTCTTAAGGAGGGTGTTGAAAAAGATAAACTGGTTAAAAGTGGGGGTTTTTATGATGTTGATCGTATTAACGTTATTTGGAGAAAGATCCTGGTGACTCTTATGGAATATATTACTCTTGAGGGAAGATACACAAGAGCGCACTCTTACCATTTTGTTCTAATAAATCATTTTAGGCACAAAATTTATGTTTATTTACCATTTTATTTGCTTATCCCTCTCAATTATAGGATTAGGATTCATAAGAGAAATCCTCATAATCTTGTGGTCCTTGAAGGTTTGATGTGTCTGTTAGGGAGGAGATGAGAAGTGAAAGGGGTTCAGCATCCTGCATCAACCAAAAAGATCAAGTCTACTCTAGAGAATAGTACCTATGATGGTTGAGGAGGCAAGGAGTGTTGTCCATGTGGTTAATTCTACATATGATGATGTAGAAGGAATGGAGATTGAAGAGGAAAAATTGGAAGATGGGGAGCAAGTGAAATATGGGAATATGGACTCTGCCCCTCCTAAGTATGACTCTTTTCTAGACCATGATGTGGATAGTAGTAATCACACCATTCTTGATGATGCCCCTAAGGCTTTGTTGAATCCTAGGGAAAAGGAAAAGGTTCCCATTCTGGTTGATTATGTGAGCTTAGTGGACTGTGATATGTTTATTTCCCTCGAGGAGAATGAAGGTAAGGTGGAGATGAACAAAGGCAACACTAGTCCTGTGAAGTTGGAGAAAGCTACTATCAGAGGTGAGTCTTTCTTGGAGAATAATGTGGACCCTAACAGAATTATTATGTAGCTAATGATCAATGAACTTGAAGACAATAGAGAATAATCTTTAGATGTTCTTCAAACTGCTAAGGTCATGTCCATATACTCCTTTTGGTTGGATAGATGGACCTTGCACGAAATCAAGAGCCTTAATCTGAAGTACAAATATCTCTCTTCTAAGATTGATAGCTTTCATCAAGATTTCCTATATGGTAGATCTATGGTCATAGAAACCCTATCAAGATTCTGGAGGAAAAGGTTTTTGGTCTTTCCCCCAGAATGGATCTGATGCAAAAATCTATGAAGTCTATTCTCAGTCGTACTCAAGAGTTGATTGATAAGGTGGAGAGGTCTCCTAGGGAGATTTATTTGGGGATTTTGTTGGTCTTGTGGCTGGTCATGGAAACCGCATGAGGGATAATAAGAAGAAGGGCCACTCTCAAGATCCTAAGCAATGTACCGATATTAGGGTGACTATTCCAAATATTTCTAAATTGAAAGGGGAGATGGCCTCTACCATCAAGGACTTGGCCTAGTGGTTGTGGCCTCCTTGTTCTCATTGATGTGTGTTTTCTTTTGGCTTAACTATTGATATGTTGGCTAGTCTTTTTGTGGTGTTTATTATGGCAGTGTTTTGTTTTGGGCTCTTTGTTGAATATATTTTGTAAAGGGTTTCGGGTCCCTTCAAAACCTTGTTTTGCATCTAATCATGTTATTTTTAGAATGGTTTTTTTAATTAGTAGAAGAAAACTAGTTTTACAAGTACCATAAACCCAAAATTATAAAATAGAAAGGTTTATCCTGTTAACCAAAGAAAATAGATGCTAAATAGACATGACCCATATGCCATCCAAAAGCCAAAAATAGGGGAAATCAATCCCTAAATAACCTACATCCACTTGGCCAAATTCTGATTCACCTAATTATATCTTCATTAATGTCTCTAACATTCTTGACAATACTATCTAAAGGAGTGAAATCATTATTCTTATATTTTAGGCACATGGTTGGGCCTGAATTGGTCTAAAGGAGTGGCATCCTTATTCTTACTCCTAAGATGCATAGTTGGGCCTGAACGGTGTTAATTAACATAGTAAGCTTCATTTGTACTCTAATAAGTAAAATAATAGTGTACATACTCCATGAGATGCTTAGTCGATGTAGATACAATTGGAAATAATGTGGGCATGCATCCAAGTTGTAGGTGAAAGGAATACTTCTCTATGTTAAAGATCAAGAAATGTGTTTTGTTTCCTCAAATAGTTGAATGGTGAGATGATACAAGTATAAATGATACCAACACACAATCATTTGAAGATGAAAAAATGTGCACAATGGATGTTTCAATTTCACTCAATGCAGACAAGAGGTTGTGCTCCTCCAAGTTATGTTCCTAATAGAAAAAGAGATAACTTCATGTTCATGTCATATGTAGATGATTTTTATGAAATATGTTTTAGATGAAGGGTTAGAGTTGATTGGTAAAAGATTATTAAAGCTCAATAAAACCTTCAAAATTTAATTTTTCTATTCATGACATGATAGTAATGGTTTTTGGCATTCAAATTCATTTGTTTGAGCATTTTCATATCTTGTCGCTATGCAAAGAAGGAAATAAGATAAGTAATACTTGTTGGAAACAATTGCTTGAAGGAAATTGCTACTCAATTATGTATTGTCTTTGATGTCACACTATGTCATAATCTGCAACATTCAGTACCTATCGAGCTCAGTCGGTCTGCCAGGTAGTAATATTAGTGCTTACCGAGTTCACTCGGTTATCAAAGAAAATTCAGTGTTTACCGAGTTCAATCGGTCATCAAAGAAAATTCAGTGTTTACCAAGTTCAGTCGGTTGTCAAAGAAAAGATAGCATCTACCGAGTTCAGTCAGTTTTCAAAGAAAAAGGATTATCAGCATTTACCGAGTTCCCTCGATCTCTGAAAGATTGTAAAAAGTTATGGTCATCGAGCACTGTCGGCCCTTGAAGGATTTTTGCAAATAAAGTTTTCTTAATTCAGCCGACTGTTATACTAAGTAATGTCGATTTGAAAAATCTAAAATCATATAAATAAAAGGTCAAATGTGAAAATAAAAAAAACACAACAGCAGAAGATATATAGAAGAGAGACAAGAAAGGTGTGTACGAATTTGTGAAGGATGATCAGTTATCCTTGAGGAGCAGCAAAGATATATTCGATCAGGAAGGATCACACTTATGCAGAACAGAGATCTGTAATCAGCAAGGCAGTTGCATTATTATACAGGTCATTTTCATTGTTACCTTCTTATCATTGTAACAGTGAATTCTAAATCTCTTAACCGAGTTGGTTTAACAGCCATATTGTAAATCCTCTAACAAGGTGACAATTCCATTGAATTGTTTTCAAGACCTCTTACCAGGCCACTCCTAGCAGGGTGTTTAAATCCTCTAACAAGGTCACACCTAACAGTGTGTTTTGTAACCTTTTACCAGGTTGGCTTCTAACCGAGCATCACTTCAGAAAAGTGAAAATCAGTATCTAGATACATTTGTGGTTTTTCCCATATTGGGTTTCCATGTTAAATCTTGTGTCTCTTGTGTTCTTAATTGCTATCTTAATCATATACAAGTGCTGATGAATATCTAAAGATAATTTTGCTAATACTTTCTGTATCTTCAAAGTTACTGCAATCTATTTACCGAGTGTTAAATAGATAATATTCATTAAGATATCCTAAGGGATCTGGAAAGAAATAATTGTTAAGTGTTTTATGATTGACTAATTCACCCCCCCTCTCAGTCACTTCATCCATATTCCATCAATTGGTATCAAAGCTTGTGGTGCTTGCAAGAAGGGTTTCAAGGACCTAAGCTAAAGATCAGGATGTCTTACAAGAGGGAAATTCCAAAGCTCAACAAAGATAACTTTTCAACATGGCAAGGTCTCATGCGACTTCATCTGGCTTCCATTGGTGATTCAGGATGCAAATACATTGATGAAGAATACACAGTTCCTACTGGCACACTAACTGTTGAAGACATTGCAGAGAAAAAGACTCATAATACCATGATGATAGACATTGCATCTGCTCTCAGCTATGAAGAATTTGATGATATTAAAGAATGCACTACTGCATATGAAATGTGGATCAATCTGAAGAAAATATATGGTGGTGATGCAAATGTGAAAAGAGCCAAAGCAGAAAGCCTAAGAGGACAGTTTGACAAGATGAATATGAAGGAAGATGAAAACATTGCAAAATATGTTGAAAGAATCAAAGCAAGTGTAAGTGCAATTAGAGCTTCTGGAGGAACAATCTCTAATGAAACTGTTATAAGTAAGGTACTCAGAACATTACTCCCTATCTATGCAATAAGAGTATCAGCCATTCAAGAAAGAAGATGTGAAACAAACCACAATATAACTTTGGATGCTTTAGTTGGAAGATTGACAGCCTTTGAATTAGACAACTATGACAACTATGTTCCAAGTTCCAAAAATATTGAGTTAGCATTTGAGGCCAAGGTTTCACTAAGGAAGAACAAGAAAATTAAAGAAGTTCAGTCAGAAAGTGAAGAAGTATCAGAAGAAAGTTTTGATAGTGATCTTGAAATTGTAGAAGCATTACTTGCAAAGAAGTACTCTAAAGGGAAAGGTAAAACTCCTTTAATCTATTTTTCATGTGAAGAAATTGGACATATTGTAGCTAGGTGCCCAAACAAGTAGGTCAAGGAAGAGAAGAGAAGTCACAAGTACTATGGAAAAAAGAATTTCAAATCATTCAAGGATAAAGGTAAGAAAACATGTTTTATGGCTAAAGATTCTGATGATAGTGAAGAAGAAATTGTCTTTATTGCTATAAAAGATGAATCTGATGATGATGAAGATAAGATGGTACTTATTTCTCATATAAGCAAAGATGATATATGGATAATAGACAGTGGATGTTCACACCATATGACTGGTGACAAGACAAAATTTGAATACCTAGAAGACTGTGATAGTGGCAATGTAAGATTTGGAAACAATGAACCTTGTTGTATAAAAGGAAAAGGAAGAATCTCATTAACCAAAGAACTCATATGTGATAATGCTTATTGGGTTGAAGGACTAAAACATAATCTTCTAAGTGTAGCACAACTAATCAATACTGGTTTCAAGGTTGAATTCATGAATGGTCAAGCAAGACTGCTGGATGAAAAAGGAAAACTCATTGGATCAGGCAAACAAACAAAAGGTAACTTATTTTACCTGGATTTCAGTGAATATTCATGTTTTATTGCTCAAATTGAAGAAAGTTGGCTATGGCACAAAAGGTTATGTCATGTGAATTTTGATAACATGATAAAGATAAGCAAATTCAAGAAGGTTAGAGGCATTCCTACTTTGAAGAAACCTGATACTAGTCTATGTAAGAATTGTCAGATTGGCAAAATGAGTAAAACTAGTTTTAAGAGTAAGAACTATCAGTCTACAAAAATTTTGGAAATTGTGCATACTAATTTATGTCGACCTATTGGAATACAAAGCTATACTGGAGATAAATTCTTTATTCTTTTCGTTGATGATTATTCTAGAATGATGACAGTTATGTATTTAAGAGAAAAGTCAGAAACATTTGAAAAGTTCAAATGGTATTTGGCAAGAGTGGAAAAGGAAATAGGGAAAAGATTGAAATGCTTAAGATCAGACAGAGGTGGTGAATTCATCTCCCATGATTTTAACAACTTTTGCATTGAAAGAGGAATCAAAAGGTAGGTATCAGCTCCTAGAACTCCTGAGCAGAATGGAATAGCAGAAAGAAGAAATAGATCTATTATGGATTGTGCAAGGACTCTAATGATAGAAAAGAACATCGCTATAAAGTACTGGAAGGAAGCTATAAGCACTGCAGTTCATACCTCGAACCGAGTACAATTGAAGAAAGACACATTCAAAACTCCTTATGAATTATGGTATGGCTATAAACCCAATGTAAGTTACATGAAAGTATTTGGCAGCAAGTGTTATATCTTAAAAGAATCCAGAAGAAATAAATTTGATGTGAAAAGTGATGAAGGAATATTCTTAGGATATTCTAGCAAAAGCAAAGCATACAAATGTCTGAACTTATCTACTCACAAAGTCATAGAAAGTATACATGTAAAATTTGATGAGTTTGCAGAAAAGACAGAAGAAGAAAGCAAAAGGGAACCTGAAAACTACAGGAGATTCGTTTACATTGAACCTGAAACATTAGTAGACACAACTATCAATGAGGAAACTATATCTACCAAGCCAAGCACAGTTACCGAGTCACAGGAAGAAGTTCAAACCGAGTCACAGGAAGAAGTTCAAACCGAGTCACAAGAAGAAATTCAAACCGAGTCTCAACCTGAAGTTATCGAGCAAATATCTACCGAGCCCGAGCAACCTGAAGAAGAGATCCTAGAAGACAACAACATGACACATTCAAAAAGCAAGGAACCTATACTAGCCAAATATGTAAGAAGGAATCATACACCAGATCAAATTATTGGAAACAAATCAAATGGTACTATGACAAGAAGCAAGCTAAAAGGTACATGTCTGCTTACTGATTTTGAACCTAGAAATATCAAAGATGCATTGAAAAATGAAAGTTGGATTGAAGCAATGAATGAAGAATTAGAACAAATACAAAAGAACAAAACATGGACTCTTGTACCTAGACCTAAAGATAAGAATGTAATTGGAACAAAATGGGTATTCAGAAATAAGCTAAATGAAGATGGTCAAGTATCTAGAAACAAAGCTAGATTGGTATGTAAAGGTTATTCTCAAGAAGAAGGTATTGATTATGGAGAAACTTTTTCTCCTGTTGCAAGATTAGAAGGTGTAAGAACTCTACTTGCTTATGCAGCACATAAAAGATTTAAGGTATATCAGATGGATATAAAATCTGCATTTCTCAATGGAATTCTTGATGAAGAAGTCTACATTGAACAACCTGAAGGTTTTGTTGATCCAGATAAAAGGGACATGGTCTGCAAGTTACACAAAGCATTGTATGGATTGAAACAAGCTCCTAGAGCATGGTATGAAAGACTCCATAACTACCTAATTCAGATTAATTTCAAAAGAGCAAATGATAACAGCAATCTATATATTAAAGAAGGACCAGATGACAAAATTGTATTGGCAGAAATATTTGTAGATGATACTATATTTACAAGGAATTAGGATCAGTGCAAAGAATATTCAGAGCAAATGAACAAAGAATTTGAAATGTCTATGTTTGGTTTAATAAAATTCTTTGTTGGTATTCAAATTCAGCAAAGCAAGAATGGTATATACATTACTCAATCTAAATACATTAAGGAAATACTTAAGAAGTTTGGTATGGAAGATTCAAAACTAGTTGGTACACCCATGTGTACTAGACTGAAACTTACCAAAAATGATGATTCAAAAGAAGTTGATCAGACCTTATACCGATCTATGATTGGAAAATTGCAGTATGTAGTACATACAAGACCTGATATTGCCTTAGCAGTCGGTATAGTGGCTAGATTCTCAGCAAAACCTAAGGAAAATCATATGATGGCAATCAAAAGAATCTTAAGATACTTAAGAGGAACTGAAGAATATGGTTTGTGGTATAAATTTGGAGGCAATCTAGACTTAAAAGTATTTACTGATGTTGATTGGGTAGGGAACATTGATGATAGAAAAAGTACAAGTGGTGGAGCATTTTTTTTTGGAAAAAGACTGGTATCTTGGACCAGTAAAAAGAAAAATTGCACATCTCAATCCATAGCTGAAGCAAAATATGTTGCTGTTGCAGTAAATTGTTCAAATATTGTTTGGTTTAAATAGTTATTACAAGGTATGAAGGTTGAAATCAAAGAACCAGTTGTTATATTTTGTGACAATACCAGTGCAATAAATATTTCAAAGAATCCAGTGATGCATTCCAAAACCAAGAACATTGGTATTAAATATCACTTTGTCAGAGAATTGGTGTAGGACAAGGAAATCAGATTAGAATATATTCATACAAAAGAGCAGATTGCAGACATTTTCACCAAACCATTACCTAAGGATGCATTTGTGTATCTAAGAGGTAAGTTAGGGGTCATTCCCCTATCCGAGGCTCACTAAATACATTTTTAGTGATGCATCAACTAGAACATGATTGAAAATCAACCAGTTGATGCAGCATATTCAAGGAATCATTGCATATGAATCAGTACTTGAGGTACATTAGTTTACACCGGTAATATGTGAATTGTCTTTGGCATGTGTTGTCAAAGAGGGAGTGTTTGCTATGTCTTTGCTATTACTTCAAGAAATTTTCAATAGTCAGAGGAAGAGTTTTCAAGAAACAGGAAGTTTGCTGACAGAGGGAGATTTGAATCTGAACCGAGCTAATTCTTTCAAATTTCTTATGCTATGACATATTGTGTTGCCATCAATGCTAAAGAGGGAGATTGTTGGAAACAATTATCTGAAGGAAATTGCTACTCAAATTATGTATTGTCTTTGATGTCACACTATGTCATAATCTGCAACATTCAGTACCTACCGAGCTCAGTCGGTCTGCCAGGCAGTAATATTAGTGCTTACCGAGTTCACTCGGTTATCAAAGAAAATTCAGTGTTTACCGAGTTCAGTCGGTCGTCAAAGAAAATTCAGTGTTTACCGAGTTCAGTCGGTTGTCGAAGAAAAGATAGCATCTACTGAGTTCAGCCAGTTGTCGAAGAAAAGATAGCATCTACTGAGTTCAGTCGATTTTTGAAGAACAAGGATTATCAGCATTTACCGAGTTCCCTCGGTCTCTGAAAGATTGTAAAAAGTTATGGTCACCAAGCACTGTCGGCCCTTGAAGGATTTTTGCAAATAAAGTTTGCTTAATTCAACCGACTGTTATACTAAGTAATGTCGATTTGACAAATCTAAAATCATATAAATAAAAGGTCAAATGTGAAAATAAAAAAAACACAATAGCAGAAGATATATAGAAGAGAGACAGGAAAGGTGTGTGCGAATTTGTGAAGGATGATCAGTTATCCTTGAGGAACAGCAGAGATATATTCGATTAGGAAGGATCACACTTATGCAGAATAGAGATCTGTAATCAGCAAGGCAGTTGCATTATTATACAGGTCATTTTCATTGTTACCTTCTTATCATTGTAACAGTGAATTCTAAATCTCTTAACCGAGTTGGTTTAACAGCCATATTGTAAATCCTCTAACAAGGTGACAATTCCATTGAATTGTTTTCAAGACCTCTTACCAGGCCACTCCTAGCAGGGTGTTTAAATCCTCTAACAAGGTCACACCTAACAGTGTGTTTTGTAACCTTTTACCGGGTTGGCTTCTAATCGGGCATCACTTCAGAAAAGTGAAAATCAGTATCTAGATACATTGGTGGTTTTTCCCATATTGGGTTTCCACGTTAAATCTTGTGTCTCTTATGTTCTTAATTGCTATCTTAATCATATACAAGTGCTAATGAATATCTAAAGATAATTTTGCTAATACTTTCTGCATCTTCAAAGTTACTGCAATCTATTTACCGAGTGTTAAATAGATAATATTCATTAAGATATCCTAAGGGATCTGGAAAGAAATAATTGTTAAGTGTTTTATGGTTGACTGATTCACCCCCCCCCTCTCAGTCACTTCATCCATATTCCATCAATACTTAGTGTCAAGAATAATTTTTAGAAAATGGCAAAGAAGTTAGATAGAATTACATGGAGGGGAACTTGGTTTCATATTTTAAAATCTACTATCAGAGAGAATATGAACAAGAGACAAGTCAATAAAATTACAAGAGTATCAAAAGATGTAAAATGTAAATATTTTTACTAACAATGTTTACAACTTGACTTTTCCACAATTGAGATTCAAAGGAAAACAAATCAAATGATTTGATGAAATCATGTTGATATTCTTAATTAGTTGAATCATAATGTTCCTCTTCTCAAGCTTGCAATCCAAATATTTGAAAAATCTCTTTCCTGTCAAAAGTTATCAGAGGTTAATCACTCAATTTTCACACAGATTCTCAAGATCTATTAACCTACCAAAATTGGAAAAAGTTAATTAACCTTTTGGAGATACAAAATATATTGGTTAATTAACCTCTTTGCAAATTTTTGAAAGGTTAATTAACTTGTTTTAAATTTTGAAAAGGTTAATTCAACTTTATAAAATACAAAAAAAAGACGTTAAATAAACTCTTTCTCAGTTAAGCTTTGCACCCTTTAATCTTGAGATTGTGAATGAATAATTCAATTTTTGATTAAGTAAAAATAGGTTTTGAAGGGACCTAAAACCCTTTACAAGAAATTCATAAAAGATATTCAAAGAAATCACACAATGTGAGACAAACCCAAAAGATGACATGAACAGAGCAACATACCAGCAAAAATTATTAACATTTTTCTTTACCCACTTGCAATTCGGATTGGAGGTTCATGTCAAAAGAGGGTGAAGACCTCTTAGATTTTTTACATTTTATCGCAATCTCTCCATATTCCACCATAGTATTCACGCTCTTCCAAGTCAAAGAGTCTAGCTAAGAGGACCCAACTATGGGGGCACACTAAGAAGAACCATAGAAAGGACTAGCATCCTCCACAACCATAGTGCCACCAGTGTCTGAAGAGACAGTACCAATGGTAAAGTGAGTAGAACAAGCATTTACTTGAGAGACAAGGACATAAAATTACATAGGGACAACACCAAAAACACACTTGACAATAGGAGTACTATAAAAAATATTCTGAGACACAATTTAAGTTGAGCCAACAGTTTCAACAAATCCATAATCAGTATTAGAAGCTTACCACACATTGGTATCAACAAAAGGCACAATATTATCCTCTACAACTATTAGGAATGAATGCCAAAGTGTTTGGAACCCAGTCTGTAGCAGTTGTTGTTGCATTCATGACTATGATTGTCATTGATGTCAACACAGTGTTTTACCGAAGACTTGCATAAAAGCAGACAGTGTTTTGGTTAGCGCACGTGGTATATTGTAGTTGGAGCTATGAAAGATTGAGGATATACTCTTTGATATGTTATATGTCTATGGTTAAGAGCGCAGACAATAATTCATTTATTCATTAAAGTTATGATCATTTTGGTGGAAGCAGTATTCAGGCAGTGTTCCTGAGTGGCAGTTTTTGGAAATCAGATGATATCTCCTAATTAGGATTTAATCTATCTTTGTGTAGTTAAAGGGAAGTTAGAGACACATTGAAAGTGATGTGCATGATAGTGCAAACTTTGAAGTCACACGAGTGAAGATTTATTGTATTTGGAAGCTGACAATTTTATGTAATTTTGGTGTAGCGTGTGGAATCTTTTATTTTGTAATTGTATGCCGACTCATTTGTAATTATTTGAGTGTGGTATAAAGGAAGGAATTTTTTTCCTTATTTTATGTAGAAGAGGATAGTAGTGTATGAATATGAAGTGAAGAAAAGAGCTAAATGTGAAAGCGAAATTGTGAAGGAAGACATGCGAAGTTTAGAGATCTGAAGTTGAGATCTGATGTAGCAATGAGTGTGGTTTGGCATAGTCAGAGAAGAGGTAACATATTATTCTATTGAATAATGCAAAGATTATTTGGACAGTGAGTTTAGTGATCTTACCCTGAAGCTATTTGGGCAGTGGGTCCTTTTGTCTTCTATAACTCTTAATAGGGTTAGAATCTTTTCACAGGGATTCAAAATATCCTAAAAAGGATTTATATGTACTGAATGTATTTCATAAGACTCCTAACAGAGTCCATCCTTTCACAATCAATATTCATATTAGTGCATCTTTTGTGGGCATCATTCCCATTGGGGTTTACTCTTTGATCAAGAGGTTCCCTAGTCAACATATCTTGAGTTATTGTGTATTTGTGTATGAATATATTTCTATGGTTGGTAATTATATTTCTTATATGGTTTAATGTTATTGAAGATGATAAAAGTTATAATTATCTGATAACTGATTCACCCCCCCCCCCCCCCCCCTCACAATTATCTTGGTTGACTTTACTTTCTAACAAAAACCACCTAAGAGAAACTCCTATGCGCAAAGTTCTTGTAAATCATGTAATGTTGGACATAATCATTTTTCCACCAAGAATTAGCCCTCTTAGATTTCACTAGATCACATTTAGCCACCACATGGCCAGTTCTAAAACACCTTCTGAACCTAAAGGGAATCTATTCATAGTCCAAAGTTCGGATCCAACAACCCTTAGAAGAGACAAGATTGATCTCATCTGGAAGCCCCTTAGAAACATCTAAATCCACCTGAATCCTAACAAATTTTGAGTCGTAAATATGAGAGGGAAGCATTGATAGACATGTGAATTTCTTGATAGAAATATGGTTGTGTGGATTACAAAAGTTGCTGAAACGGAGTTTGTATGGGCTCAAACAAGTCCCGAGACAATGGTATTTGAAATTTGATCACTTTATGATTGATCACAACTTCATAAGATGTGAATATGATCCATGTATTTATTACAAGAAACTTCCAAATGGTGAATTATTTACTTTTCTTCTATATGTTGATGATATGTTGGTAGCCGGTACAAGTTCTAAAATTGTTGGTGAGCTGAAAACAAAATTAGAAAGTAAGTTTTCCATGAAGGACTTAGGGGAAGCTAAGAAGATTCTTGGTATGACAATCACATGAGATAGAAAGAAAAAAGAAACTACTTTGTCTCAAAAGGGTCAAATGAACAAAGTTGTGGATAGATTTGGCATGACTGATGCAAAGATAGTTTCTACTCCTTTTGATTCTCATTTTCAGTTGTCTTCTGAATTGTGTCCAAAACCACAAGAGGAAAAGGAATTCATGGACAACATTCCTTATAAATCAACAGTTGGTAGCATAATGCATGCTATGGTTTCCACCCGTCCTGACATTGCCCATGTGGTGGGAGTAATAAGTAGGCTCATGAGAAATCTTGGGAAGCTTCATTGAGAAGCTATTAAATGTATACTAAGATATTTAAAAGGCACTTCAGATTATGTTTTATGTTTTGGTGGCAACAATGAACAATTGTAAGGATTCACGAATTCTGATCTTGCTGGAGATTTGGATAAAAGGAGGTCTACTACCGATTATAATTTCATGTTTGCCAGAGCTGCCATTAGCTAGGCCTCAAGGATGCAACACTCTATTACTCTTTCTTCTACTGAAGCTGAATACTTGGCTCTTTCTGAAGGTGCCCAAGACATGATTTGGTTGCAGTGTCTACTTGGTGATATGAAGTATCAACAAGATGATTATATTTTATTCTGTGATAGCCGTAGTGCCATTTTCATGGCTCATAATCATACATCTTAGCAACATTCAAAATGCATTGACATTCATGCTCATTTTGTGCGACACATGGTTGAAGAGGATAGATTAAAGGCTGTTAAAATTGACACAAAGGTCAATCTAACATATATTTTCACCAAGGTTGTAGCCAAAGATAAGTTTGAATGTGCAAGAACTTCTCTTAGCCTTGTTAAGTTGAAATAATATCAGCAATTAGAGTAGGGGAATGTCTAATAAGCTGAAATATCCGTTGACTTTCAGTGGGAGTTTGTTAAGAATTGGAAGGCCAACAGACATTTGTCCTATTCAGCTTCTTGGATTGGGCTTATATACCTCTTCCCTATTTCATTGTAAAATTAATTCTTTTGGTGACATTAATATATTCCTCTTCTCTAAGTGTGGATGTAGGCTATTTTGTTGAACCATGATAAATCTATGTTTTAATCTCTATACATTTATATTCTAAATACTTCTATTTATTTTTATGCTTTTAAATCTTTACAGTTATTCCAGTCTAATTAGATAGCTCAAAAAAGTTGGATCTATTTGCACAGACATTTTAAACTAGAGCAAAGCTTGTGTGTCAATTTGCTTATGTTGTTGATAATCATTGAATGAAAGTGCGCACAACAGAAAAGTAAAGAAGATGAGGAAAATGATGAGTCGACCTTTACAATGAAAGTGCCAATGAAAATGAAATAAGATGCCTTTTGCATTTTACGAAGAAATAGTTTAGCGAAATAAAAAAAAAATAATAACTTTCTACACTCGATCAAGTCAAAGAGAAAAATATGGAAGATAAAGTGTGTTGTTGTGGGTACTCGTGAAGGAAATGTTTGGAAGATTTGCACCATAATTATGTGGCACTATACGATATTCTCCTCAAAGTGGAACCAAAAAAGAAAGTATACAAAATCACCACCAATCATGCAAAACCTGTTAGAAATAAAAAAAATTTACAAAACTCTAATTGCTCAAGTGATTATTCCTTTTAAAACTCTAAATCCCATATAACAAAGGATTAATTTTCAAAACTCTAAACCCTATAGAAAGTATTCAGCTTTCCAAAACTCTAAACAATAAGAAAATAAAAAATAATTGAAGCGAATAAAAAGAAAAAAAATTAAGCTCCACAATTCAATTCTAGACAATCCTAACAATCATCAACAAATTTAATCCTAACAATTGTGTTTAAGCTGAAAGTGAGTGGACTGAATAGATTGGTGCTTGCATTTCATTTTAGATTTTTTTTGGATGTTACCAATGACCTATTTTGCCATATTAATATTTTAGGTTTGTAATATAAGATCTAAAATTATAAATATAGACCATGAATAACTACTATAACTCAAAGTTGTTTGCGTCATAAAATAGAAACACCCTGCAAAACAAATTCAGATAGAGTTTTAAAACTCTAACTCATTCTTCCTTGCAAGCACAAAACATGAAATCCCAAATTAAGATATTCTGATGGTGAATTAAATGCAAAGAAAAGTCTATTAATATATGGCCAACCCCGTAAATGGTGGATTAGGCAATCATTGTACACTCATCAGAGACCTGAGCTCTTGTAAATATCTACACTCAAAGACATTTGAGATTTCACAAGAAGGTATTGAAATAGGAATTATGCCACAACTATGGAAATGGTGATAATAAGAAAAAACAAAAACACAAGCATAGACCTATTTGTTTGTATGTTTGGCAGAGGAGATTTCAGTGTCTTGTATGATATTACATTCAACAAAACATCCTTTAAATCTTAATTCTATTAGCTTATTTACAAGTTTAAAATATGTTCACTTCTATTTCTTAGAGGAAGTTTTCAAAGTTTGATGATCTCATAAAATTATATTTATTTATAATAAAATTTAACAGTTAAACAATAACTTAAGGAGTTGTAACATACTATATTTAATTGCAAAAATTGAAATAGAGACTATTACCATCAAATTCCAATGCACATTATAATTCAAATCCATTTTAAGGAAATATTAGAATACATAAACAAACTCAAACAAAGCTCTAAAATTCTAAGAGCACATACTATGGCTGCGCTACTTTATTCTCGCTTGTAAATCCATATTATTACTCATACCATCTCTCACTCAAATTGTAGTTTTCTTAACTGCCATGGACAAAGCAAGAGGGCCTAGAGCAAGAAGAGCTAGAGCCGGAGCCAAAGCCAGAGCCTGAGCCTAAACCAGAGCCAAACCCTGAGCCAAAACCAGAGCCAGAACCTGATCCTGAGCCTGAGATGGAGCAAGAAGCACTAGAATGAGAGTTGGAGCTAGAGCTAGAGTGGGAGATGGAGTAGGAGCCCGAGCTAGAGCAGAAGCAGGAAGAGGAAGAGTGGGAGCTAGAACTAGCTTCTAGTAACATACTCTTCCCTGCAACTCTGAGCACTATGTAGTGCAACACAACATGAGTAGAACTAGTGTAATGTCCCCGCCAGGGAACCCATAAGGAATCAGGTCTTATGACCAAAAATTGCAACTAATAATTTTTTTTCTAACATTACATCATTAATACATTCATATTTACATTCCTTAAGGTTCCCTTAATGAATTTATTTACTAACATATTACTTATCCAGATTGAATTTTATTTCTTTTCTTTACTTTCACATTTCAGAACTTAAGAGATAGGGTAATAAAATAACATTTCATTTATAACTATTCTTTACAAATTACATTTTAGCCCTAGCATAATAAAAATTTCCTTTCATTGCAACATAGGAGAGATAGAAAAGATAATTCAACATTACATTATATTTTTCCAACTTTGATCTTTCAAATAACAACCCTTGAAACAAACCCTAGAACTATCCCTCCCAATTACATTGCCTTGCTTTTCAATTACACTTTTCTGATAATAAATCTCATTACAATAACAAGTACATTAATGGCTTAAAGGAATTACAACATATCTTTTCATTTTCCTTTTCAATAATACACAATACCCAACCATGTGAAACTGGTGAAGTTCCACCCCTCGTCCTAGGAGATAGAACCAAGATACTCACAAGGCCCTAATCATTCTAAGGTTTCACAAAACCTAACTTGAAAAAAAATGCAAAACATTACAAGATATCACATTACTAATCATAAGGGTTAGGTTTCTAGCATACCCTCTAGGTGAGTGTCATCACATATCTTAGATTTTGGGATCCTTCCTAGCAACCATATAACCCCGTTCCCCCCTTTCTAAATAAGGATCCATCCTGGTAGTTACCCATGGTCTCGGTACTCCAACATGAATATGTGGCCATTATTATGTTTTCTTTCATTATCTTTTGTTTCCCCCCTCCCAAGTTAATTTTAAGGTTATCACTTGATTACAAATGCACCCATAGGATCTCCTAGCAACCACTTTGGGTCCCGGAACCTATGGTGAGCCACTCACCTAGGGTACCTAGTCCCCTACCTAAAATATGACAAAATAATTGTAATACTTCAAATGCTTTATTTCAGAGGTTTAGGAAACTCTCTTGTGTACATAGACCACTAGGACGAGTCCTAACCTTAACCATAAAAAACATACGAATAGTACAATGATGTCACATACTCAAGATACCTTAAGTACAATAATATGATTAACTTTAAGTAATAAAATGAACATTCAGAGAGGTACAAAGATGTAAACATAGACCAGGAGCAAGGTTGGAAGATACAAACCAAACCCCAAGCCAAATAGTTACCCAACACTGAAATCCATGACCCCAAAGTTTTTAAAATAGGTCCTTATAGAAAATAAAAGTAATATAAATTATAAACTAACAAATATTGATGGATAAAATATTGTACTATAAACTAATGAACCTATAGGGACCTATGAATAAGGAAAAGACAAAGTAATCTTGTCTTAGAAAGGTGGCAAGATATTACATATTTAAGTTTTGATGAACCTTCTCGTGTAGGTTGGTTACCAAAGGGATGTAGATCAAGAGAGGAGTAAAATTTAGTTTTAGATGTGTCATAGTGGTTTGAATCATAAGGGACCCTTTATCTATGTGATTTTAGAGATTGTCTTAGAGATCTATGCATGACTATTTCTAGAAACATATTTATGACTGTCATAAAAATACAGTCTCAGTACGGCGAGCATAACTTTTTTTGCACCATTGGATTTTCCTAATTTTTACATATGTTGGATAAAACTTAAGTGCACACATTTTCACTGGAGAGATTTGCATAATAAGGTTGGGGTCAAAAGTTATTTATAATAGAGTACGGGTATAGGAAAATAAACCAGAACACTTTGTCCGTTTCCAATTAACATATTTTTTTATTATCATTCTAATTACAAATCATTTCACAAAAGAAACTTTGCAAACCATATAAAAAATATAAATATTTAAGAACACACACACATACATATTCACATACAATAAGATGATTTCCCTAGTTCCAGACCCTACCTGGAGTCCTGCGGAGAAACTTCACAATGACTAGAGCACACCTCTGCAAGTCCTCCAAACTTTGAGTGAGATGGTAGCCTCCTGGAAAGCTTCATCTGAAAATAAAAATCCAAGAAATACACACTTGTCCTCAAAATCATAACACTCTCAATCTCACAGAAAACTATAAATAACTTCCAGAAAAAACATCAATGAAGAAAACTTCAAAAAAAACCTTCCAAAAAATCCAACTCCCTCTCACTCCCCAAAATGAAAATATTTATCCTTGAACTATGTGGTTAGAGGAGTTTCTTTACGGGAAGCATCTTCTCCAACTTCCATAGTTGGTTGGAAGACCAAACAAATGATTCTCATAAATGACTTAACAAAGTTTTAATAAATTTAATTAAAATAGCTTTAAAAGAAAACCATAACAAGAAAGTCAAACAAATAACTCTCAAGGAAAACACATAGCACACATGGAAACCAACTAGCCTAACTTCTAGGAGACTCTTGAGTTCAACTCCCTCCTAGATAGCTAGTTTTACTACAAAGAGCATTTACTTTTATTATTACTATTATCAATATCATTTTTACTCTTTATTTATTTAAACACTTTATTTAATTATTATAAAAAATACACCATTTACTCAATCAATAAAAACATACAAATATTATTATTTATATAAGCATGGGTATATGCATGTGCACCTACATTTACACATACCTATATAACATACACACAATTACAACATAATTATAGAATAATTATTATACATATAAATAAGGTTAATTTTAATTCATAACATAAACTCAGACCAACATCGAAACACAAGACCAAAATATAAACTGCATTCTAATTTACCAACTAGGGTATCTACCTAACATAAATCTAAGTCCATGGGTAACCTCGAGAGTAGCTTGGTTAAATCTCTACACAGCAACACTTTGAGGATTTTGAATGCATGCTCAGACCTATGTAGCCAGGTGGAGATGATGTCTTGTACCTGTATCATGCATCACCAACTGACATGCATATACATATATATAAATAGACAATGGAAAATAAGGAGGGATAGTGCGACATCGTGTGGACCTCCCATAGGAGTAACTACGACTGCCTCTACTCATCCTACACTCACATTAACCAGTGTAATTATCATAACATAATGGGGTTAGCAGGGTTAGATTCATCATAATATAAATCAAATGTAAAAAAATTTACGTATAGTTTATTTCTAATCATTCATCATTTTATTTCAAATTATTTAATATCTCATAA
The DNA here is from genome assembly GCA_027943335.1 of Chamaecyparis obtusa. Lineage (NCBI taxonomy): Eukaryota > Viridiplantae > Streptophyta > Pinopsida > Cupressales > Cupressaceae > Chamaecyparis > Chamaecyparis obtusa. The sequence goes on along the minus strand of BSBK01002916.1, from coordinate 21,495 downwards.
TAAACTCTATTAACCAAAAAAATATGAAATCAAATGTCCCATCATGAAACAACATAGTCAAAACATATAATCCAAAGTATCAAAGTAATAATCTTGTCCATGCAAAATATGTAGATACTAGGGTGGGCATTACATCCTCTCCCCCTAGGATTAGGCTTACTCTTGGAAGCCTACAAACAAGTATGGATATGTAGATCTGAGTTTGCTAGCATCCTCCCAAGTGGCAGAGGTCTCATCACTGGGGTCCCATTGGACCCTTACCTACTCTATGCTCTGACCCCTGAGGGTCAAAGTCCACTGCTGGAGTATACTTACTGGCTCCAAATTTAGGTGCCCATCCTCTACCTGCAAAGTGTTCCAATCTAAAACATGAGTCAAATCAGGAATATACTCTCTAAGAATGGATATGTGAAACACATCATGCACATGTGCAAGGTTGGGTGGTAGGGCAAGTCAATAAGAAACTGGTCCTATCCTCTCAAGGATCTTAAATGGACCTACAAATCTTGGTGCCAACTTAGAACCTTTTCCATAATGGATAGGGCTCTTACGTGGGTCGACTCTCAAAAACACCTTATCTCCAATAGAGAGCTATCTATCAATCCTATGAGCATCAACATACTTCTTCTGCATATCTTGAGCTATCACAAGATGCTCTCTAATCCTCTGAACCTACTGCACCATATCCTATAACATCTTGGGGCAAGTAGTACTTTTTCCTCTAAGCGATCCCAACATAGAGGGGTATGATAAGGACAACCATAAAGAGCCTAAAATGGTGACATTTCTATTGAATTGTGATAGCCATTGTTGTATGCAAACTCCATTAAGTACAAATGAATATTCCTATTATGTCCGTCTGTCCATCACATACATTCTAAGAATGTCCTCAAGCACTTAGTTAACTCGCTCTATCTGACCATCAGTCTTTGGATGATATGCCGAACTGAAATTCAGCTTAAGTCCCTAAGGCATTTTGCAAAGAGGTCCAAAATTCTGAAGTGAACACTAGATCTCTATCAGAGATAACCTTTCTAGGAACACCATGCAACTTGATTATATCCTTTAGGAAGAATTTGGCTACTGAGGTGGCAATATATGTTGAATGCATAGGAGAAAAATGTGCTACCTTAGTTAACTTATCCACAATGACCATGATAGCATCATGTCTCTGATAAGTGACTGGGAGTCCCATAATAAAATCCATAGAGATCGTATCCCATTTTCATTCAGGAATCAAATTTGGTTGAAGGAGGCCTTCTGGGTGATGATGTTTTTCCTTGACCCTCTGACATTCTAGACACCTAGCCACAAAATCTGATATATCTCTCTTCATACCTGACCAAAAGTATAACTGTCACAAATCTAAATACATCTTCTTAACCCCTAGATGAGCTGAATAGGGAGCATGATGTGCTTCCACCATGATAACTTTGCTATGATCACCTGAAAGTAGTACATAGATTCAACCTTTCTACCTCAAAAATTCATCTGACTCTAAGGAATAACCTAAGAACCTTCCTTCTAAAGCCCTTCCTGACTCAATTTCAGCTTTAACTTCTTGATACAAAGTATTTGAAGGAAGTTATTGCAAGATCTGACTTCTCAAATTAGTCGAAAGAGAGAGCATGGATAACTCATGTCTCCTTCTACTCAAAGCATCAGCTATCACATTCTCTTTACCTTAGATATATCAACCTCAAAATCATATCCTTAAAGGAACTCCATCCACCGGTGCTGCCTAGCATTGAGATTAGGTTGAGTAAATATCTATTGAAGGCTTCGGTGATCGGTGTGTAGCTCAAACCAATGCCCCAATAAGAAATGTCTCCAACAATTCAAGGCATGAGCTACAACTGCTAACTCTAGATCATGTGTGGGATAGTTAAACTCTACCTGCCACTTTTAACTCCTTTCCCTACTACCGCTAGCCCACACTTTTCTATCAAAGAAGGAGATATGAAGTCTCTATGACAATGTTCTGGTGATCGGCTTGTCTATGCTCTACTGCGGCAAACACCTTATGAGACCAACCCACATCCCCCATGGTTGGTTTTGAAACTGCTTGATTCTGATTAGTGAGATTCGTTCGTTGAGGGCAATGAATTGTAATATGTCCTTGTTGTCCACAAGAATAAAACTCGATGTTTCATCCAAAGTTCTTTACAGAATAAGCACTAGATTGTTGATAACCTCCTCTATTGAAATTATGAGAATTTTGAGATTGTAGAGGAGGAAACCTTTGTGGACCTCAAAAACTATTATGGTTCTGAGGTTGTTGAAAGTTTCCATTACCTTGGTTATTATTCTAAAATTTCTTCTTATGGAAGTTCTGTCCTCCTTCGAAAGATGACTGTTGGTTCTTGGAATTAGAATTTTCTTGATCAAAGTTTCCTTTAGAACCTGACCCAACATTGAAGGTTTGACCACTAGAATAGCCACCTTTTCCTTTAACCTTTCTTTCTACTAGGTATGCCTTACTGATGGCATCCCAGAGATTCTTGGGTTCCAAGACTACTACATCTCCTGATATTCAGTCATTCAAACCTCTGATGAAGTGATGGACAAGGATGGGTCTGTCATCTCTATAGCCTGAGAAAGACTTAAGTTCATAAAATCTTTTTTCATATTCTTCCACCATCATGTTGGCTTGCTTAGGGTGGTGAAATTCTTCTACCCTTCCCTGCCTCCATTGATTGGACATGAATCGATCCTTAAAGCTCTCTAGAAATAATTCCCAAGAAACAGTGTTGATGGTGACTTGCACTTTGTCTTCTTCCATACGCCACCAAGTAGATGCAAACTTCCTAAAATTCATAATAGCGCATCTGGTCTTGATATTGCTACTAAAAGGGTGCATAGAGAAACACCTCTCAAGGATGAACAACCAAGTTTATGCTGTAGATCCCCCTCTGTTTCCATAGAAAAGGGGTACCTTGACTTTAAGCAAGTCCCTCATGTGAGCGGTATCCCTATCCTCAGATTCTTGCATAGCTTGCCTTCTCGTAGGGTTTATATCATTTTCCCTATCTTGGTGTTGTGCTTGGTTTCCTTCTTCAACACTAATTTTGTTTTCAAGGTTGTCGAGTCTATGCAGAAGTTGTTGCATAAGTTGTCTAAGTTGGACTCCTTCCGAGTCATTATTTTGACTCTCATTTCTATGATTGTCTTGATTGTGTTCTCCCTCATATTCCCCGTGGGAACTCTCTGGGCGAGATCTTGAGGAAGACTCTTGAACTCTACCTTTAGCTCTTCTGCAGGTAACGAGAGGCATCATGGAAGAGTGGTGCAACATAAGTTTTAGGTTCTAGCTTAAAAGGAGTATTCAATGTGTTGAAAAGTTGAGTTTCAAACATAAATAGACCTTGAGCTCCTAGTGTAGCAACCAGGGCTCTGATACCAAATGTAATGTCCCCACCAGGGAACCCATAAGGAATCAGGTCTTATGACCAAAAATTGCAACTAACAAATTTTAATAATATGGTGGAAAATATCCATGCCCACTAGAAACACTGACATTAAGACAGTTGACATAGACAATGTTCGTAATCGGCTTGAGAACAATGTTGGGCACGTCATTTAATATAATTTATAGGCTGTCTGTCTACTTGTGACATCTTCAAAGAGAAGTTGCAGATGATAAAAACAAACAGTCAAATTGGAGATAGCATTGCACTTCAAAAAACTAGTTTACTGACAAGAAAACATTTATAATACATCTATATTTGAGGCCTATGCCACAAAGATATTTCATCAAGTTAATGCAGAGTTTCTTTGATGAGTATATAAAACAATCAACTCTCTCTGTATTTTGGGTACTAATTCTAAAAATGTTATGTTTGAGATTCGGAAGCTACACCCTCAAGCTGAGATGATTGTTTTGATCCAAATAGTGTACCTGAACTGAGTGAATAATAAACTGTGAAATTCAATGTGCTCAAATTGGGGCGAATATATATACAATAAATGAGAAGAAGCGAATATATATCAGAGTGAAGAGCTTGTGCGTCAATTTGCTTCTGTTGTTGAAAATCATTGAATGAAAGTGCGCACAACAGAAAAGTAAAGAAGAAGAGGAAAATGATGAACCGACCAATGCAAATGAAATAAACTGCCTTTTGCATTTTGCGGAGGAATAGTTTAGCGAAATAAAAATAATAATACTAACTTTCTACACTCGGTCAAGTCAAAGAGAAAAATATGGAAGATGAAGTCAAAGAGAAATGTTTGGAAGATTTGCGCGATAATTGTCAACCCGAGCCAAAAAAGAAAGTGTACAAAATCACCACCAATCATGCAAAACCTGTTAAAGAAATAAATAATACTTGTTTTACAGAACTCTAATTACTGAAGCGATTATTCCTTTTAAAACTCTAAATCCCATATAACAAAGGATTGATTTTAAAAACTCTGAACCCTATACAAAGTATTCAGCTTTCCAAAACTCTGAACAATAAGAAAATGACAAATCATTGAAGCGAATAAAAATAAAAAAAATTAAGCTCCACAATTCAATTCTAGACCCAGAATTCACCGTTGGTTTTGAAAAGAAAAGGGCAAAAATTAAATCCTAATAATCCTCAACAACAATTGTGTTTAAGCAGAGAGTTGAGACAGCTGAAAGTGAGCGGACTGAACAGATTGGCGCTTGCATATGAAGTAATAGTGTGCGTTTCGTTTTAGATTTTTTTTTGGATATGACCCGTTTTGCCATATTAATATTTTAGGTTTGTAATATAGGATCTAAAATTACAAATATAGACCATGAACAACCACTATAACTCAAACCTGTTTGCATCATTAAAAAAAAGACACCCTGCAAAACAAATTCAGACAGAATTCTAAAACTCTACAGTGGCTGTACTATTCGAACTCATTCCTTCATTATCCACCCTTGCTGTTTTTTCGGTTATTCTTCCTTGCAAATTAGAGATACTCTAATGCAAGCACATAACATGAAATCCCAAATTAGAGATATTCTAATGCTGAATTAAATGCAAAGAAAAGTCTATTAATAGATGGCAATCCTTGTACACTCATCAGAGACCTGCGCTCTTGTTGTATAATTATCTACACTCAAAGATATTTGAGATTTCATGAGAAGGTCTTGAAATAGGAATTATAATACAGGCATAGACCTGTTTGTTTATATGTTTGGCAGAGGAGATTTCAGTGTCTTGTTATATGATATTACATTCAACAAAACATCCTTTAAATCTTATTTCTATTCGCTTATTTACAAGTTTAAAATATGTTCGCTTCTACTTCTTAGAGGAAGTTTTAAAATTTTGCTCTCATAAAATTATATTTATTTATAATAAATTTTAACAGTTAAACAATAACTTAAGGAGTTGTAACATACTATATTTAATTGGAAAAACTGAAATAGAGACTATTACCATCGAATTCCAAATCCATTTCAAGAAAATATCAGAAAACAGAAACAAACTCAGACAGAGCTATAAAATTCTGAGAGCGCCTATTATGGCTGCCCTACTTTATTCTCGCTTGTAAATCCATATTACTACTCATAACATCTCCCGCTCAAATTGTAGTTTCCTTAATTGCCGTGGACATGTCATAACTGCTTTTTCGACTCCTACATCCACGCCCAAAAGTAGTAGATTTCTTTTTTATTTAAATCTTTTAGAAGTCGTTGTGTTTGAGGATAACTATTTGTTGACTGCTTGTATATCGGAATTGAAGGCGGGAGAATGAGATTTGTTACCGTAAAATATTGACTTAACTGTAGGTTCCAACTTTTTGGTGTGGCACGTTGATAATGAGTACTAATGCAACTGTGAGTGGTGCGCGGGAAAAGGGGAAAGTGTGCCACGAATTTTGGAAGGCAGTGCATGGGTTTTAAACAGGAAAAAGGATGCGGATGGGGAGTTCGGAGGCAACAGAAGAGAAAAAAAAAAAGATAAAAAAAAAGATGGAGAACAACTAAGGAGGAGGGAATAATAGAGAAGTTTTACACAAGAATTTGGTGGGACGAAGTTTGGAAGAGATCTGCGCCAAACGATCAAGAAGGCATCTATTTGTAGAATTCACCAAAATTTCAGGTTCTTTTCTTGTTGAATAGTTTCTTTAAAAGATGGTACAGTAGTAGATCATATTGTAGGTTTAAATTATGCTATGCGAGTTTTTCGGTTTTTAGCTTACGTGTCTCTTTAGTCTATTTTTTTCGGTTCTTACAGGACAGAGCAAGAGGGCCCAGAGCAAGAAGAGCCGGAGCCGGAGCCAGAACCAAAAGCAGAGCCTGAGCCGAAGCCAGAGGCAGAGGCAGAGGCTGAACCAGAACCATGAGAGCCAGAGCCAGAGCCAAAACTAGAGCCGGAACCTGATCCACGCGAGCCCGAGCTGGAGCATGAAGCGCTCGAACGAGAGTTGGAGCCAGAGCCAGAGTGGGAGATGGAGCAGGAGCCCGAGCCGGAGCAGAAGCAGGAAGAGGAAGAGCTGGAGCTAGAACCGGCTTCTGGAAACATCCTCTTCCCCGCAACTGCGAGCACTACAGTGCAACACATCAGGAGTAGAACTAGTTTCCCTTGATGCACCATCTTCGTTATTGTAAGCAGAAATCCCTACACGAGAATGAATAGAAAGAACTACCCCTTGCCTCTCTTTTATAGTGTATGGAAGGTGGGTGTCAACAATGAGGAGCTTGGGAGTTTACACCAGATGAGAAACGTCATTGGATCATCATCACGAATTTAGTGGCACTACATTCCTTTCAGCAAGCAGCATGAGTTAGTTTCATCATCTTCCTTCTTCCTTCTAGTCGACTGTTACACCATTGCCAACTGTTTTTCATTTTTTTTATATCTTCTAATCACATATTACCTAGGTGCTTCTATCTAATAGAAAAGGAGGTCCAATGGTTAGGCCTATACAAAAATAATGTTTTAATAATATATTGAATCATTAAAAATTTAATATTTTTAAAACACCTCAATACTACATTTATTATTATTTAAACTACATTTTTATTGGCTTAATAGTTGGTGCAGCCTAGAATTTCATCATCCCTTTCATTGCGGATTGTTACACTATTGTCAACTGTTTTCACTATATGTCCCACTAACATCCATAAATAAAATTTCTTCTCATAACATATTACCCATAAGTACTTCTATCCAATAGAAGTTTACATATAAAAATTGCCTACCCTCTATAAAATATATTTTATATGAAACATTGAAAAGTACAAATATTAAAGAAAATAATTATTAACAATAGTGTATGGAAGGTGAGAGTCAACAATAGGGAGCGTGAGAGTTTACACCAGATGAGACACGTCATTGGATCATCATCACAAATGTCATTGGATCATCATCACGAATTTAGTGGCACTGCATTCCTTTCAGCAAGTAGCATGAGTTAGTTTCATCATCTTCCTCTTATTAGTACTTGCCGATAGGCTAGTACTATTGCATCACTTTTTGGATTTCTTCCATTAACTAGTGATTAAAACCAATTCTTTGCATAAAGAGCATGAATAACTTTTTATTTATTATTTTTTAATTATTGAATATTTTAATGTTTTTGAAAATTTAAATTTTTTTTTACAATTTTGTTTACCAAAAGTCTAATGTGTAATTTGTATCATATTATATTAAAATAATATTGACTATTTTTATTATAGTATAAAATATTAAATATTTTAATATATATTAAATAAATTTAGATTTAATAGAATAACATTATAATATTGCTGAAAAATAGTTATTTGGCGTAAATATTTAATATTAAAATTAATTAAAAGTAGAACTATTTTATAATTTAAATTAATTACAATTTATATTTTATAATTATTTATAAAATTAAAAAATATTATTAGAACTATAATTATAATAATTTTATAATTATTTATAATTAAATAATTACTTTACATATAAATTAAAATTAAAAATTAAACTTAGTTATAAATTATTATAATTAAAAATTTACTTTACATATAAATCAAAATTAAAATTAAATTTATTTATAAAACTAAAGGCAAGTGCTTGGCCACTACGTGGCACTTGTTAGGCTATTACACCATTACCTAGGTGCTTCTATCTAATAGAAAAGGAAGTCCAATAGTTAGGCCTATTGAAAAATATAGTTTTAATAATATATTAAATTATTAAAAATTGAACATTTTAAAAATAGGTGCAACGTGGATCCTCTAGTTTTATCATTCCTTTCATTGTGGGTTGTTACATTGTTGTCAACTGTTTTCACTATATGTCCCACTAACATCCATAAATAAGATTTCTTCTCATAACATATTACCCATAAGTGCTTCTACCCTATAGAAATTTACATATCAATATTCCCTACCCACTATAAAAATATATTTTATATGATACATTGGAGAGTACAAATTTTAAAGAAAATAAATATTAACATTAGATGTGAATACCACATCTAACATTATTAAAACCTAATGTCCACTATGAAATTGAAGACTTACCCTAATATATATATATATATATATATATATATATATATATATATATATATATATATATATATATATATATATATATATATATATATATATATATATATATATATATATATATATGTATATATGTATATATGTATATATGTATATATGTATGTGTATGTATATGTATATGTATGTATATGTATATGTATGTATATGTATATGTATGTATATGTATATATATATACATGTATATATATATACATGTATATATATATATACATGTATATATATATATACATATATATATATATATATACATGTATATATATACATATACATATATATATATACATATATATATATACATACATACATCTCTCTCTCTCTCTCTATATATATATATATATGTATGTATATGTATGTATGTATGTATATATATGTGTGTGTGTGTGTGTCTATTAGCACCTTTTTCAAAATTTATTTATTAATATTTGAAATGCATTACTTCTTTTATATTGTAATATTTTTGTGTTTCTTCTTAAACACTTATGAAAACAAATTATATTTATATATGTACTCATAATTATTCATATTTATATCTAATTGTACTATAGTCCAAAATAGACTCTAACTTAACCATAATCATCACTTTATTCCTTTCCTTTATTTTAATACAACAATTTCTAACCTTAATCATAATTCTATTTTTAATTGAACTAAACTTATTTGTAATCTCAAAGCTCTAGATCTAGCCCTAATTCAACTCTATATCAATACACATACACATTTTCATGCATCGAACTTCCATTGAACATAAAACAAAAACTAATATCAATACAAAGGTGATTTCTACATTGGGCTGTCATCTTATGTGGTTGTTATAGTGGGTTCTAGACATCATGAAGATATCATGTCTATGATTGCAACGGGATCTATTATTTCTAGATAAAGATTTCCTATGATTGGTCCAGTCCTATTCTTGATGGCCCAGTTAGCCATATCTAAGTAAAATATATGAGTTTTATAATATTTTAAGTAGATCTAATATATTATAATTTAAAAAAAATAAATAAACATATTAGAAAAAATTAAATTTATATTTAACACTAGAGGAGAGAGTCATCTTCAAGAATCTATAATTTTTTATTTGAATGGTGTAGGTTTGATATGGAAAATTTGGTAGGAGACAAAAAATTGTCCATTTTGGATAAGTTTGACTTTGAGTAGTTATAAAAGAGAAAATATACATTGGAAACTAATCTTTCTTCTGTTTTGCACTAGCTATACATGTCATCTATAGCATATTTTGAAATCAAAACAAAAAAAATAATTATTTGCATATAAATTTTTGGTGGGAACTAGACCCTAATTTTCATCATTTTTCAGCAATTAAAAAATGGACTTAAAATTTTTTTTAAAACTACGTCAATTCTCGTTCAATTTTTTTAAAAAAAAATATAGGCATAAACTTTTTCAATTTTCACACGTTTCATCAATTTACATCATCTTCAAATTCTAAACATAAATACATTACTTTTATGTTATTAAAGTTGAATAGTTTGCGTGTTGTTGACCTTTTCCTTTATAAAAGTGTGACACAAGTTTGTACTTTTACCTATTTCAGATGTCTGTCATTATCTCATTTTTTATTTCCTCTATCATTTTCTATAGCCTTCTAGGGCTCATTCTTCTAGGAGGTATGTTCACAAGGATGCCAATCTCCTAAGGTTCAGCGATATCATCACTAGTGTTGATTGCCTAAATAGATCCAACAATCTGTCAACACCAACAACCTGCCTCAAGCTATTAAGTTAACCAGTAAACCAGGAAATTTAACTAGAAACCATGAATCATCACTTCTTAATCACTCAACCAACCCTTATGGTGGGTCTTTCTACAATTATAGGTCAAATCTCACTACTACCACCCCACAACTAGAAATTTAAATCACCGGTACTTGATCCAATTGATTCCTTATCACTATCTCCCTTTGCTATGCTAGTCAGCTACAAACCTATTACTAACCACCTTTGGAAAACTATTAGTTGATGTAGATCAGACCCATAATTCTCCCACTCCACAAACAACAAGCAAGAAGTCTCGCAAGAGAAATAACTTGGATCTTTGCAAGCCTGGATCTGTAGCCAAAAACATGTTATTACTAGCAAATAGCCAGAAACAACATGTTATTATCAACCAAAACAAGAATTACATTCAGCTAGCTTGCAACATGCACCCTTTCAAATTCACCATTGTCAATATACAATAGTAAGAAGTCAAATTCATTTCCCTCAATGTCAAACCCTTATACATAGCTAATCATTCCTCAAAATTACATACATTCCACAGAGAAAACCGCATCACCAATTAAGCTCTTCATCTACAAGCTCATAACACTGAAACTATCCTTCCTACAATTTCTTCTTCATGACTTGCCTTCTCTACCAGCTCTTCTTGGTTTTCTTCTTTGATACCTCAATTCTCTTCTTTCTCTCTCTACTTTAAAATGGACTGTGCTACCCTACTTATATACAAGATCACCAACAACAAGTTGACTTATCCAGTCACCAAATTCAAGATAAAGAAAATGTATTAGATCAAATAGGATAGGACCTAAATCTATAGGAACACCCCCAAAATAGATATAACATGGTATGTGATCATGCAAGGAGGATGGCCATGAATTAAAGAACATCAAACAATGTGCCATGAGCAACCACAAACAACAAGAATCTTCACCACAAGCTGGATCTTGCTAAACAAGATGTCAAGAATAGGAAATAAATATAGGACCGAACCAATCATAGGATATCTTTATCTAGAAATAATAAATCATGATGTGTTCATAGACAGGATATCTTCATAATCTCTAAAACACATTGTAGTGACAACATAAGATGATGTGCCAACTAGATCCACTACAACTAAAAACACATAACTGCCCAACTGGAACAGTAAATAAACAAATTGAAAAGAATATCTTTTTGGGTGATGGATGATTGCCAACTACCCAAGGAGACTCCCACATCAAAGTAGAACTAGTTTTCCTTGATTCAACATCTTCCTTATTATAAGAAGAAATCCCTACACAATAATGAATAGAAATAACTAGCCCTTGCCTTTCTTTTATAGTGTACTGAAGGTGGGTGTCAATAATGGGGAGTGTGAAAATTTACATTAGATGAGAAAATTATCATGAATTTAGTGGCACTACAAGAAGCATGAGTTAGTTTCATCATCTTCCTCCTAGTCAGTTGTTACAATGTTGCCAACTAGTTTTCAGCTTTTTTCTTCTCATCACATATTACCTAGGTGCTTCTGTCCAATAGAAAAGGAGGTGCAATGGTTAGGCCTATAGAAAAATATTTTGTTAATAATACATTGAGTTATTAGAAATTTAACATTTCAAAAATATGTAAATACTACATTTAATATTATTTAATCTACATTTTTATTAGAAAAAGGACACTAGTTTAATAGTCATTGGAGCATATATCCTCTAGTTTCATCATACCTTTCATTGTGGGTTGTTACACTATTTTCAACTATTTTTCACTATATATATCTCACTAACATCCATAAATAAGGTTTCTTCTCATAACATATTACCCATAGTTATTATTAAAATCTATAGTGGTCCACAACTTTTGTTAAAAAAAATATATTACCCATAGGTGCCTCTATCCAATAGAAATTTAGCAACTATAAAGTATATTTTATATAATACATTAGAGAGAACAAATTGTATGAACATAAATATTCGCATAAGATGTGAATGCCACATGTAACATTATTTTGAATAAGACATGTAACATTATTACACACTCAAATAAAATTGAATGTGATAAAATAAATATTTGTGCATGATTTCAAATTTAAAAAAAATTTAATCATTGTGTATTTATATTAATATGAGTGAGATAATAATATTATTATATTTTAATATATTATTGTTATTTTAATATATATTTAATAGTTATATTTTTTATATATATTTATGTCTAATATCACCCTTAAAATGTACGAGCTTAGTTAAAAATAGTTTTTACAAAAAAGACCAATTTTTAAAAAAAAATTTATAAAAAAAAAATCAATGTTTTTTGGAAACTTGTAAATTCATCTAAAACCAATTTGAATCTAATAATATAGATATGTCTTTTATAATAAAAATAAAAATTAAATTAAATTTTAATATTTAACAGTTATATTATATTTCAAAATTTATTTATTAATATTGGAAATGCATTACTTCTCTTATATTGTTATATTTTTGCATTCCTCTTAAACACTTATGCAAAAAAATTATATTATATATATTCATAATTATATATTTATTGGTTGGATAAGAAAGATATAGTACTGAGAGGGGAGGGGTGAATTAGTACCCTCAAAAACTGTTACTAAATATACAATCTATAATAGTAGTGACTATCTATCCAACGGAATCCATTGTTTTCAACATACATTCAAATAACTTTGCAAATGTAAAGTGCATGAAAACAAATAGTAAAGCATTCATGAAATGTAACACATAACACAAGTATTTTGGCTATGCATAAACCCTTGTTAGAAGGTAAAAACTTGGGTGGGAATGACACCCAAAAATTCTTCACTACTGCAGTAAATAAAGTGTGTTAGTTAAGGATACAAGTTTGATCGCTTCGTGATCTTACCCTATTAGGAGTAATTTCAGATCGATTAGATCTACCTTGTGAGAGGATTTTAACAACACTAAGAAAGTGTACACTCAGTTAAGAGATTTTACAATCAGACTGTTAAGTCTACTCTGTTAAGAGATTTTCAATCCTACTATAATGATTAGAAGATAACATAAAATATTTGTAAATGACAACTATGACTTGTCTGAATCATATCAATGAAATACCAATTCAATTTCACCTCGATGTGTAGTATACTGTCATCTATTCAGCTTGGTAGCCTTGTTTGTTTCTGAATAAATTGAATACTTTTTGATAACTGTTATGTTCTGTACACCCTTATTTGAATTCTGATGTCTTGAAGGTGGCTACTTCTTCATGATCTCCTTGTCATGCATTCTCAGTTATGTAAAAATAACATCAATTAAAAATATATAGCAAACTACTATGACCTAATTAGGTTTACAACATCTTAGAAAACCTAAGATCTACGTTGTACAAAAATAACCTAGATCTAACTATTACATAGGAATCATCACAACATTTAATGATTACATCCATAATAAATGTGCCTTGATCTTGGTAATACATTTATACATCCATGTAAACCGTTTGCATAGATAAATGTGCCATTACTGATTCCTATGCCATTTCCTGAACAACTCGGTGAATATTGCATTCTCTTTTCAGTGAATATCTTGATGCTCGGTGTGTAGAATACTCGGTGTTCACTAACTCCATGCTCGGTATATAATGATGCTTGGTAAATATAGTCCGTTAAACTAGTATCCATTTAGCTTTCAATTCTTCCTTGTGACTTCTCGGTGTAAAGGCTTTTTTAGTTCAACTAACTAGCTTGTATAGCTTCTTATTTCATCTTTTACCGACTGATCATCATCGATTGCCGACTAGGTTTAGTTGATACTAATAACAATACTTAATGCTCAATTAGGGATAACAATCTCCCCCTTTGGGATTAGTATCAAAACCAAAATGTATATGTGCCCAAAAAAAATTTTAACTCCGTATATACATATAACTTCAAATATTTTCACTCTTCTACAAAAATTCCCCCTCAGTGCATGCTCCTAGTATGTAGTTGGAAGTAGCATGGCATATACATGTTTTCTCCCTTCTTTATTTTAATGCCAAAATAGAAATGTGCTTACAATTTGTCAAAAATGTTGTCGTGGTTTTTCTTCAACGAATCCAAGAGGTTTTCCCATTCCTCTTTCAAGCTGGTGAGAGCAATGTGCTCAAGACCAACTTCTGCATGCATATCAAAAATATTTTCCAAAACAAATATCTCTAGTGTAGCCACTAACACTTTGGAATTTTTCAATGTGTCGCTCTATAATTTTTAGCTAAGGAAGCATCTCGGTGACTTGGTCACTTATGTTGTCTTCATGCTTCCTTAGATATGCTCTTAACCGCCTTAATTCTTACACTATCAGAATATGCTTTTGAAAAGCATTTGTCTCGGTTAAGGAAGCATTTGTGCTGGCTAGGATATCTGCATCTAGATTCTTGATATTTTCACTGACCTCTGTAGTGAATATCTCCATAGTGTAAACCTTAAACAAAATTTAAATTATGTTCTAAGTTATAGAATTTAGGTTGGTTATAACTTTAGAAATCTTTACCTTATTTATTGCCACTTCTTGGCTGATCTTGTCTGCATGTTTCACTTGAATTTTGGCTTCTGTCATTTCTTCTATCCTTTTCTCGGCATCTATGTTTGGGGTATTGATAGAATTTGTGAGAGTTCCAAGTTGTTCCAAGATAGGTGTGTCTTCATTAACTTTTTACATCAGGTACAACTTGTTGTAGACTGTCTCTCACATCCTCTAGTATCTGCTTGCTCTTACTCTCTTTCCTGAGTTTTTCCTGTGACATCTTTTCTAGTACATAATTCTCCATATTTTCTCAATTCTTCTAGGTCTGAGGTCCGTAGGTGACACTCTAGAATAATTATGACTTCATCTAGTGTGACTAGTCCTTTACCATGTTTTCTTTTCTTCTTCTTAGACTTTGATGAAGATGTCTTCATAAATGGAACTAGAGCTTTTACCTCTACATTTCTATTTTGATTTTCCTCAGTAACCTAAGTCTCAGTTGATACAGTTGGAGCCTTTGATTGAGTGTCGATGGGGGTGGGATCAGTATTCTTAGAAAGCTTAGGATATTCCTATTCCTCTTTGTCAGCCTCTTTTTCTTAAGGCTCATTTGTCTCTGCAATTCTTGTTCCTCATTCCCCTATAGTATCTTTTGTTGCTCGGGGATAGAGCCTTCAGGTTCCTTTAGTGTCAATATTTCAACTACTAGAACTAAAATAGGTAGGTCGCTCGGTATTGTACTTACTATTACCCTCAGTAGGGGCTTGATCTTCTTGTTGAGCTCCATCAACCATGACATCCTTATCATCCTTGATGTCATCAGGGTCTCCATTGGTAATGTCCTTAATAAGTGTAATGTCCCTTTTCTTCTTGATTTCTTCTCGGGTATAATGGCCAATGCCAGTTTATTTTCCTTTGCTTGTGCTTGTAGAATAGAAGTCCAAAGAAACTGACTATTGTCATCTACTTCAGCTATATTTTCATCAAGAATATGAAGTGCTCATCTCTTTACAAGAAATCTCTTTGAATATTTCTTCATCGGCTTATCAATTTCGATACTTGTTAATGTTGGCATTGCCAAAACTAGGGATATTTCCCTCATTGTCTTTTTAGTACTCAATGCATAAGTCCATCTTGTAAAATTATGTCATAAAGGCTCTTAGGTACATGCTTTACAAATTCAATTGGTACCTATTTAAATTTGACCATCATCTAAATTACAGATTCTTCTATTTTATTCTGGTCCTCGGTTGATAGGTGATCAAACTAACTTAATTTCATGTTTCTTAGAGCTCCAGTGTCTATTATTGCTTCTACAACCTCATCTATAGATTGATTCTTATTAACAACAACTTTAAATTTATTGGCATCATCTTCATCATCATCAATGTCATCTTTTCCTCTTATTAACTTTCTTCTTTTCTTTGGGGCCTCGGAGGTAGCTTGATTACTTCTCTTCATCTGATATATTTTTTGTCGATGTGGACCTAGATATTTTGACAACTCCTTTCTGAGGATAAACCTCTCTGAAAGATGATAGCGCCTCATGTGATGTGGAAAATTTTGAAAAAAACAAAATAATCAGATATTTCATGACAAGGCCTCTACTCCAAATGATGTTTCTTTCAAATCTTTAAGAGGAATTAAAGAGAACTGGATTTTCTCCTTCAATGTTGGCTCTAACAGTATGTTGGATATTGAAATATGCAATAATTGGATGATCATGGTCAGGAATGAAGATAAAAATAAAAAGAGAGAAGGGGTTATCTGGCTCTCTCCTCCCCATGGATGGGTGAAGGTTAATGTTGATGGTCCAACCAAGGGAAATTTTGGTCAAGCTGGTTGTAGTGGTTTGTTGCATGACTCTAGTGGATATTATTTAGGGGTTTTGCTTTTCTTTTGGGAATCCAAACTAAACATTTTGTGAAAGCTAAGGGAATTTTTTGTTCTTTGAATCTAATTAATAGTCGAAAGTATAAAAAAATTTGGATCGAAGGGGGCTTTGACAATATAATCAGGTGCCTAAAAGGTGACTTTAAGGCCTCTTGGTCTATTAATCAGATAATCAAGGAATCCATATCTATCATTGATTCTTTTGATGAGGTGTATATCTCACATGTGTACTATGATGCTAATCTGGTGATGGATTCCTTAGCCAAATTAGTTGTAAAATTAAAGGATATGATTATTTGGCAAGGGAAAATTGATTTGAATGAGGACATCAAATCTATTTTGCGATATGACAAGATTTCTTGTAAAGAGGGATTTATTAATATTAATAATTTTAATGTCACTTAAGGGCATCAGAGTTTTCGCTATCTTTAATGATAGTCCGAAGAGAATTACTTTTTTTAGAAAGATCAAGTGGAGTTTTTCCTTGTGGGTTTTATTTTTTTGTGGGCTTAGGGAAGTGTAGAGAGTTCTTTGTTGATTATTTTTCTCAAAGAGCTACCAATATCACCATGGGAGGAGATTTTGAAATGAGAAGAGTTGTTAAATTATGATAAATGGAGGAAGGAACTGATGGACTAGAACAAACTTAAGAAGGGTAGAATTATGTAATATTTATAGAGACTTCACGAATTTGAGAAGAATGTTAGTAAGGATTTTGTTGATGGATGGAAGGAAGAGTCTATTACTCTATGCATGAAGGAAATTTCTTTAACAGGGTCCAACTCATTTCTGAAGTCACTGGGCTTCAGCACAAAGGTATGAATTTTTTTAGGGATAGGAAAGTGTTGGATAGATCTACGAAGATTTTTCTTGAGGGTGTTGAAAAATATGGTTAAAAGTGGTGGTTTTTATGATGTTGATCCTATTAAGATTATTTGGAGAAAGATCCTGGTGGCTCTTATGGAATATATTACTCTTGAGGGAAGATACACAAGAGCGCACTCTTACCATTTTGTTCTAATAAATTATTTTAGGCACAAAATTTATGTTTATTTACCATTTTATTTTCTTACCCCTCTCAATTGTAGGATTGGGATTCATAAGAGAAATCCTCATAATCTTGTGATCCATGAAGGTTTGATGTATCTGTTAGGGAGGAGATGAGAAGTGAAAGGGGGTCATCATCTCGCATCAACCAAAAAGATCAAGTTTACTCTGGAGAAGAGTACCTATGATGGTGATAGGGACATGGAGACTAATGATAAGAGGGTCGAGGAGGCAAGATGTGTTGTCCATGTGGTTAATTCTACATATGATGATGTAGAAGGAATGGATACTGAAGACCAAAAAGTTGAAGATGGGGAACAAGGCAAAAATATGGTGATATGGACTATGCCCCTCCTAAGTATGACACTTTCTGGACCATGATGTGGATAGTAGTACTCACACCATTCTTGATGCTGCCCCTAAGGCTTAGTTGAGTCCTAGGGAGAAGGAAAAGGTTCCCATTATTGTTAATTATGTGAGCTTAGTGGACCATGATATGTTTATTTCCCTTGAGGAGAATGAAGGTATGGTGGAGATGAACAAAGGCAACACTAGTCCTGTGAAGTTGGAGAAAGCTACTATAAGAGGTGAGTCTTTCTTGGAGAATAATGTGGACCCTAACAGACTTATTATGCAGCTAATGATCAATGAACTCAAAGACAATAGAGAATAATCTTTAGGTTTTCTTCAAACTGCTAAGGCCATGTCCATATACTCCTTTTGGTTGGATAGATGGACCTTCCACGAAATCAAGAGCCTTCATCTGAAGTACAAATCTCTCTCTTCTCAGATTGATAACTTTCATCAAGATTCCATGTATGGTAGATCTATGGTCATGGAAAACCCTATCAAGATTTTGAAGGAAAAGGTTATTGGTCTTTCCCCCAGAATGGATCTGATGCAAAAATCTATGAAGACTATTCTCAGTCATACCCGAGAGTCGATTAAGGACTTTTTTTGATAACTTGAACTTGTTGATTGATAAGGTGGAGAGGTCTCCTAGGGAGATTTATTTGGTGAATCTAGAAGAGAATGTTGGGGATTTTTTTGGTCTTGTGGCTGGTCGTGGAAACCGCATGAGGGCTAATAAGAAGAAGGGCTACCCTCAAGATCCTAAGCAATGTACCGATATTAGGGCGACTATTCAAAAGATTTCTAAATTGTTGTGTGTTTTCTTTTGGCTTAGTTGTTGGTGTGTTGGCTAGTCTTTTTGTGGTGTTGGTTTTGGAAACATTTTGTTTTGGGCTCTTTGTTGAATATATTTTGTAAAGGGTTTCGGGTCCCTTCAAAACCTTGTTTTGCATCTAACAATGTTATTTTTCGAATGGTTTTTTTAATTAGTAGAAGAAAAACTAGTTTTACAAGGACAATAAACCCAAAATTATAAAATAGAAAGGTTTATCCTGTTAACCAAAGAAAATAGATGCTAAACAGACATGACCCATATGCCAACCAAAAGCCAAAAATAGGGGAAATCAATCCATAAACAATCTACATCCACTTGGCCAAATTCTAATTCACCTAATTATATGTTCATTACTATCTCTAATGTTTTTGACAACACTATCTAAAGGAGTGAAATCGTTATTCTTATTCGTTAGGCACATGGTTGGGCCCGAACTAGTCTAAAGGAGTGGCATCCTTATTCTTACTCCTAAGACGCATAGTTGGGCCTGAACGGTGTTAATTAACCTAGTACACTTCGTTTGTACTCTAAGAAGTAAAATAATAGTGTATGTACTCCATGAGATGCTTAGTCGATGTAGATACAATTGGAAATAATGTGGGCATGTATCCAAGTTGTAGGTGAAAGGAATACTTTTCTATGTTAAAGATCAAGAAATGTATTTTGTTTCCTCAAATGGTTGAATGGTGAGATGATACAAGAATAAATGATACCAACACACAAGCATTTCAAGATGAAGAAAAAATGTGCACAATGGATGTTTCAATTTCACTCAATGCAGACAAGAGGTTGTGCTCCTCCAAGTTATGTTCCTAATAGAAAAATAGATAACTTCATGTTCATGTCATATGTAGATGATATTTTATGAAATATGTTTGAGATGATGGGTTAGAGTTGATTGGTAAGAGATTAGTAAAGCTCAATAAAACCTTCAAAATTTATTTTTTCTATTCATGACATGATAGTAATGGTTTTTGGCATTCAAATTCATTTGTTTGAGCATTTTCACATCTCGTCGCTATGCAAAGAAGGAAATAAGATAAGTAATACTTAGTGTCAAGAACATTTTTTAGAAAATGTCAAAGAAGTTAGATAGAAATACATGGAGGATAATTTGGTTCCATATTTTAAAATCTACTATGAGAGAGAATATGAACAAGAGACAAGTCAATAAAATTACAAGAGTATCGAAAGATGTAAATGTAAATATTTTTACTAACAATGTTTACAACTTGACTTTCCCTCAATTGAGATTACTAACACTTTTTTAAAGAAACTTCATTGAGATTCGAAGGAGAAAAAATAAAATGATTTGATGAAATCATTTTGATATTCTTAATTAGTTGAATCACAATGTTCCTCTTCTTGAGCCCGCAATCCAAATTTTTGAAAAATCTCTTTCCTGTCAAAAGTTATCAGAGGTTAATAACTCCTTAATTTTCACACAGATTCTCGAGATCTATTAACCTACCAAAATTGGAAAAAGTTAATTAACCTTTTGGAGATACAAAATATATTAGTTAATTAACCTCTTTGCAAATTTTTGAAAGGTTAATTAACTTGTTTTAAATTTAGAAAAGTTTAATTCAACTTTATAAAATACCAAAAAATAAGAGGTTAAGTAAACTCTTTCTCAGTTAATCTTTGCATCCTTTAACCTTGAGATTGTGAATGAAGAATTCAGTTTTTGATTAAGTAAAAATAGGTTTTGAAGGGACCTGAAACCCTTTACAAGAAATTCATAAAAGATATTCAAAGAAATCCCACAATGTGAGAGAAACCCAAAACATGACATGAACAGAGCAACATACCAGCAAAAATTATTAACATTTTGCTTTACCCACTTTCATTTGGGATCGGAGGTTCATGTCAAAAGAGGGCGAAGACCTCTTGGAGTTTTTACATTTTACCGTAATCCATCCATATTACACCATAGTAGTCATGCTCTTCCAAGTCAAAGAATCTAGGTAAGAGGACCCAACTATTCAGGCACACTAAGAAGAACCACATAAAGGACTAGCATCCTCCACAGGCATAGTGCCACTAGTGTGGAGGAGACAGTACCAATGGTAAAGTGAGTAGAACAAGCATTCAATTGAGATACAAGGACATAAAATTCCATAGGGACAACACCAAAAACACACTTGACAATAGGAGTCCTATCACAAATATTCTGAGACACAATTTAAATTGAGCCAACAGTCTCAGCCAATCCAGAATCAGTATCAAAAGCTTACCGCACATTGACATCAACAGAAGGCACAATATTATCCTCTGCAACCACCTAAGAGAAACTCCTCTAGGCGGAGTTCTTGTAAATCGTGTAATGTTGGACATAAGCATTTTTCCACCAAGAAGTAGCCCTCTTAGATTTCACTAGATCGCATTTAGCCACCACATGGCCAGTTCTAAAATGCCTTCTGAACCTGAAGGGAATCCATTCATAGTCCAAAGTTCATATCCAACAACCCTTAGAAGAGACAAGATTGATCTCATCTGGAAGCCTCTTAGAAACATCTAAATCCACCTGAATCCTAACAAAGGTTGAGTTCTAAATATGAGAGGGAAGCATTGATAGACATGTGAATTTCTTGATAGAAATATGGTTGTGTGGATTACAAAAGTTGTAGAATATGTAAGATTTTAGTTTGGTGAAAA